>JAOXYB010044826.1:0-12475 GCA_028565635.1 Phoronis ovalis | reverse complement strand
GACAGTCTTTTGAGGTCAGAACATCATGTGACCTCTTCCCGCCACAGTTAGTAGGACTGATGAAGGTCTTGTGATAACACCGAAAGCTCTCATGGCTTATAAGAAGTATGATTCAGTTTTGGACTAAAATTTATGTTTGATATATATATATATATAGACTTTAGAAAAGTTTTAACTGGCGAAAAATTTAACAAAATGAAAAAATATTAATAAAAGTTGTTTATATATTGATATGCTCACAAAAAGGAGCGTATTTCTCAGTTTAAAGAACACAAGATTTTTTTTTGGTTTTGGCTCAGCATGCGAAGGATGCGTTTTGTAAATGAATCTTGTCAGCGCACGCAGAACTACGACATTGTTCATTCACAGAATGCGACATGCTGGGATCGTTTGGGTCTAAGATTAGTAGGTCCACCAGGTGCATGCAAATTGTCTATAGCGTTGCACTAATGATTTATTGTTAAATGGTTGCAAAATATGACAACTAGTTCATTTTTAATTTTTGCTGTATCGTTGTCAACAGCTTTCGAAAGTACTTAGTTAAACTGCATGGTCAAACATGTTTTGCATCACCCTAATTATATAATAGCATTTTAAGTAGAGTAGTAAAAAAGAAATTGAAAAGTAAAATATAAACCTTTTTGTTTAACATGATGTTTAGTGGTATCTTTAGGTGAATGTTTGGAGCCGCTATACGTGTACCATGGATGCTATGTGTATAAGGAGGGTAATCCAGCTTTTTCAAGCCAAAAGTACCAAAATGATGATAACACCCCACTGAAATGTATAGTGGCTTGTTCCCAACAAAATACTTATGCAGGAGTAAAGGTAAATTTCTTGAAAAATAATATAATATTGTTAGTTTGCTCATCCAATTGTCTGTAAACGCACAACAAACTATTTTATAATATTATTGTTCCGGCTAAGCTAGACCCTTGTCATTGCTTGATTAAAAAAATCGTGAAATATCCGCATTACATTTTTTTTCACAAAAATAGATGTTTTCTGAAACTTTAACATTCAAGCTATATTCAAAATATTGTATTAAATGCAAGAAATATAATCAGCGTTTAAGACATCCTATAAAAATCATTAGGTACATCCTACGGGGAAATCCAGTAGATCAAAGTTCGAGGTAACTATATTTTTAGCAAGTAAATGATACTACCATAATTTGTTACGGACAAATTTTATCATTAATTATTTTAAATACTATTTTGAGCAAATTGTTACCCATGAATCGCACTGTTCCTGTGGCAAATAGGGCAGAATTCAATTTCCTATTTTTAAAAAATTGTAATGATCTCAGAAATGTTATTGCTTTAGTCAGAAATTACAACATATTGATATTACAATACACCGAAAATTAAAATGCCACGCCCCCAAAAAAGGACAAAATGTGTTCATTAATATGCCGGTACTATATTTGTAAGCCTCGTGATATGGTGTACTTGGGCTGATGAAAACAATAAACCTTTTGTTGATCTCATAATGTACAAATAATCGAAATTCCGCTATAACATTGGAAAAAACATAATTTCCCTTAAGGCACCTGAATAAAAGTGAAAACGGCGGCTCGTCCCAAATACAGAATGTGGTATTTTGAATTTTTCAAATGCTCATTTTTTTTGGACGTAAAATCAACCTAGGAAGCAAGTATCTCGCCATGTCGTCGTACTCGCTTTACATGGGAAATCAACATATCAATTGAGAGGAACCACCAGCGGTGTAAAGAATCTTTGGTCTGGTACTTGCGTAACATGAACAGAGTGGCTCAAATAATGGAATGTTTTGGCAATGTTTTACATGTCGCATAGAAAAACTGTGATAATCATCATACAGTGATTCTGTATATTTCGTATGTTTTGAAATTATCCCTTGTGCATATATAAAGCCCCTCCTAACGATTTTCGGCGACATCTAGTGAGAATATGTTTTCTACGCTAGATATACGGCCAAACTTTTTAAACATTTTTCATAAAAAGGTGAGCATTTGAAAAATTCAAAATACCACATTCTACACTAGGTAGTGTCGCCGTTTACACTTTTATTCAGGTGCCTTGGAGGAAATTATGTTTTGCCCAAAGTTATTTATACATTATGAGATAAATAGTAAGTATTTGTAATATGGTACCACTTCAATACTTTCGTTTTATAAAACCTTTTTTCCGTTTTCTTAACTGCACTTCTATTTCAGAATAACATAATCTGGGTTTTCTCCATGTTAACTTTCATCTCCCATTTTGAAAAGAAGTCTTCGAGAACACAAATTTGTCTTTGTAAATGTATTATTGTATCAGCATAATTACTCCTGTCATCAGTGTATAATAAAGTTTTGATTCATTTAACTCATTATATATATAGTCTAGCCAGTGCTTTTGCGGAAATAGAGGTATTACCAAAAATGGGATGTGTAAAGCAGACATAATGTGCATGACGAAATGTCCCAAGGATGCAAATCAGCTGTGTGGATCTGACAAGAGAATAAGAGTATATGGTAATTTACAAAGAAACATTTGTACATTCAATCAAATATCTTCGCTCAATCTTAATAGACCTTTATGGTGCAATTTTCATCTTTCTACAGGATTCTGTATATACTACATGATAAATTAACAATCATTTGATTGTACTTAAATCACAATAATAAATTATGTTGAAAGTTGATTTAAATATATGATATCTTCTAGATTAAAAGCGTCATTATCATTCTACACTGTCAAAATACTTTGATTAATATTTTATAATTCAGAAGTGAAATATTACTGGTTGTCATCTGAACCAAATAATCATCGCAAAGAAGAATGGTGTGTTACAATGACCAACAACAAAGCATTCAAATGGAATGATGACAAATGTACAAAAAAAAAACTTAATTTTGTTTGTCAAATACCAGGTAATTTAACAAATTGAACTTATAACTGATGCTTAATATGTTAATTAAACATTCAGCGGCAAGTAAACTATAGGAAGAATTATAAATGCTAATTTTGAAATAAGCGTGTATCTTTGGCTTATTTATCCTATTGCAGCTATCCATCCAGACAATTCAAATTACAAAAGTTGGATGTACGGAATTAGAGTAATACATATAATGACTATAACATTGGTAGGAAAAAAGGGATTTGCTAGAAAATACTTATTTCTTTCTTGTTTCTCTTGCAGTGCCATCAGCAAAATGCACAAACAGCAATAACATATATGTTAATGGCAAGTGCCACGTAATCTCTAAAAATAAAAAAAACTGGTATGATTCCCGAAATGAATGCACGGAAAAAGGTGGTGATTTGATATTTTACAAATCGTTCAAGGGATACGATTCACTTATCAGACAATTAAAATCACGGTTCAAGAAAATCGATGTATACTGGATTGGAGCAACTAACAGATTTTGGACTTGGGCAGATGGTATGTTATGGTTTACTCATATATTACAAAATTCTGTTCACTATACTTTATAAGCTGTAAAACTAATATAGCTACTGCGTCAAATACCTACCAGTGGCGCTTTTGTAAGAGGTATTTCGATTCATGCCTGTCTGCCCGCCTTACACACACACACACACACACACATATATATATATATGTATATGTATATATACAGTTAGCCCTCAACGATTTCTTTCCATTTGTTCCTGTCCTTGGCAATTTTATGTGCCTCTCCCTGTAAGAAAAGAGGCCTGAACAACATACAGACAATCACACGCAGCGAAGAAGAAGGCTTAAGAAAGTATGTAATTCTTATCTGCTGATTGTCGAATATCACAATATACAAGAATATCATTACGAAGACAAAACAGCGTAAATCCAAGGCTCTAGTAATAGAACAACCACTAAAAACCAGAATAACAGAAGATAAGATATACCACACTAGGCAAGATCCCAGATGCAGATTATGCAACAAACATGATGAAACAATTTAACACATCATCAGTGTATGCAAACAACTCGCAGAATGGCTTACATGGAAAGACACAACCAAGCAAGTCATGACCAATCAACCTGACATAATAATCATAGACAAAGACAAGAAGAAAACAATCACCATAGACATAACAATCCCGAATGATAGCAACATCAAGAAGAAAGAACACTAAGGGAAGAATCCAACTGATCTGAGTAGGATATGGAAAATGGGTACAAAAGTTATCTCAGTAGTCGTGGGTGCCCTGGGTGCTACAATACCCTAGAGAATAACTCGTAAGTATTTCATGCACTGTTTATTGGAAGTATAAAAATCAGCTTTAGGCAAGACGAATGATCGTGGCCTGAAATAATACAAACATGAAGTAAATAACTAGTAAGAGTAGATCGCTGATATATGAAGTCTGATAGCGATCGAGTAAGAATGTTACAAACGTACTTATAGAACTAATACAGGAGAACTCTTACCACAAATCTAACAATGAACTTGATGCAAACAAACATGGCGGCTCAGGCCCAACGGGTAGCGCCATCCATAACTAACAATATTCTCTATCTCCCCCCCAAGTCCTAACCGTAGTCGGAAAGAACACAAAGATCTACGATAGGACTGACAAAATGTAAGACGGACAGGAGACTACGTCTCAAAATCTCTGAGCCAGATGGGTCTCTTCGTCTCGCGAACGGAACGGCGTGCATGGCGACGTGACTTCTGCTGGAACGGGTGGTGTCGATGGTGGCGACAGCAATGGTGCTGCAGGCGGAGCAGACTGGATTGGTGGAGGTTGTTGCATTGGCATAAGTAACGTCTCAGGGGGATCAGGACGCGTAGCTCTGGCGGTGTCGGTGACAGATGGTGAGGGTGCCGTGGGTCCAGGATCGGGGCGAGGCTTGGCGGCAGATGGCGACGGAGCGGGCGTGTATGCCATGTCATCAAGTAGGGAGCGATGACGCGGTGGGGCCTGTACCGGTACGTAGCGTCGTAGGAATTTCCTGTTGCGTAGTGTGACTCTGCCAGAGCCGTCAACGCGTAGGAGATATTGGTCAAATTGACGGACTTCGATGATCGTGCCGGTTTTGTCCCATTTGGTAGGATGGTTGCCAATCTGGTTCTGAAGGCGTACTGTGTCACCCACTTTGAGGGGAGGAAGACGTCGGGTGTGTTCAGACCAGCGTTCCGCGTCAAGCATATGTCGATTGCGAAGGGCTTCCTCTCGAGTCGCCAGTGTAGAGCGCCAAGTAGGGTGGGGGAGGTAGCGACCCGGTCGTATAGGTATGAAATCCCTGGTTGGGCGGCCAAACACGCATTGGGCAGGTGACAGCTTGGTAGTCGGGTCCGGTGCATTGCGATATTGGAGTATCGCGCGTTGAAATGCATTGGTGTCCAGGGTGCCATTACTGCCTATGTTGTCCGAGATGAGTCGCCGCACAGTTTTGACCCCGATCTCTGCGCGGCAGTTGCTGTACTTTTATGTGGGGGTGTGCCACAAAGGAGAGACGATGGTGGACGCCCCACTGTTGGAGGAATTGACGAGTAGCGGTGGCAGTGAATTCTGGTCCGCCGTCAGAGGATAGTTCTTCTGCAATGCCATAGGTAGCAAAGGCCTGTCGAAGGCAGGAGATGAGGCCGTTTGCTCCATCAGTAGCACGTTCCACGACGGACCAATTGGAATAGCGGTCCGCGATGACCAGGTAGTGAATTCCTTTGTGATGAAAATAGTCCGCACAGATGCACTGAAACGAGTATGTCGTGTCGAAACGTGGGGCAGGCGGTGCGCTGGGTTGAGACGGAGCTCACAGCGGGTACGAGTATGGGCGATGGCGCTTGTGATGCCAGGCCAGGATATCGCGGTCTCGGCACGAGCCGTCATCTTGGAGACTCCCTGGTGGGCGGAGTGGAGTGCCTGTAGACAGTTGTCGCGTATTGGCCGTGGGATGACTACTCTGTCTTTGTACATGAGGACGCCATTGATGGAGTAGAGATGGTCCCGGAATTGGTGGAACTCACATAGGCCGTCAGGCCAGTCTAAGTATGACTCGGGTAGTGCGCCGTTCTCGAGCATGTCTACAAGTCGTGAAACGTTCTGGTCACTGGTCGTGGACACGCGGACCTTGTCCCAGGTGAGGGATGGTAGCTCGTCCAGGAAGGCTGAGGCAGCCTGCTCGAGTGTGTCGTCGATAGTCAAGCTAGTGGGTTGGGAATGTTCCCGTAGAATCAGTAGAGGCGCACAGCTGTCAGTGGACACGGGGATGATGCCACCAATGTCATCCTCAAGAGGGTATTTGTCGGGGGATCGGGGTCCGGATGGTGAGCGCGACATGCAGTCGGAAGCCTTGTTCTTAGCGCCAGGTATGTGGACAAGTCGGAATTGGTATCGCAAGGTTTTTTCCTTGAGGTTGCGGAGGCGGGGGTTGCTGATCTCGTCCAGGGGTCTGGGGCCAAATATGCACAGAAGCGGCTTGTAATCTACTGCAACGATGAGATTCGTGCACCCCAGTACGAAGTATCTTGCTCGGTCGAGGGCGTCCGTGACGGCCATGGCTTCACCTTCAACCGGCGCATAACGTGATTCGGCCGGGTGGGTGAATCGACTGCCGACAAGTGCCACCTTCCATCCATCGGGGCAGCATAACAGTGGCTTAGGAGTTGTCTCCGCACAACTGCAGTGCTTTTGCAGTAGCCAAAACCCGAGTCCTGCCTTCGACCAGTCGGTGACGAGGCACGTTGGCTTTGTTTTGTCGAATATCTGAACGCCGTGGCATATCTCTTCGATAATTTCCAACTTAGACGCCTGGAAAAGTGCTTCGAGGGTGTCGTCCCAATAGCTTTAGGCAAGACGAATGATCGTGGCCTGAAATAATACAAACATGAAGTAAATAACTAGTAAGAGTAGATCGCTGATATATGAAGTCTGATAGCGATCGAGTAAGAATGTTACAAACGTACTTATAGAACTAATACAGGAGAACTCTTACCACAAATCTAACAATGAACTTGATGCAAACAAACATGGCGGCTCAGGCCCGACGAGTAGCGCCATCTATAACTAACAATATTCTCTATACCCGAAATACCGTTACAACACGACAACACTACCATACAGAAGAGAGCACTGCTAGGTAAGCCAAAATTCTACGCAGAACCAGGACTTTGGTAAAAGTTCCGAGATTGAGTAAACTTGACATTCTACCACCCATCAAAGACATGATGAGATTATTTAAGTTGTTTTTTTTGTATATATATAATTTTTTTATCATGAAATTGCAGAACAACCAATTCAGCTAGGTTACAATTGGAAGAAAGGGGAGCCGAATAATGAGGATGAACATTGCATAGAAATTAGCTCTGGTGGGGTCTGGAATGACGAAAGCTGCAGTAGTAAAAGGAATTTCATATGTCAGGAAAGTAGGTGTAAACAATTTTCAACTTAAAGTACATTTTATTCTTCAACTCAATTCTGATTTATCATACAAGAAGGCATATTTACTGTATGCATTGTAATGTAGTCTTATTCCTCGATTTTTTTTCTTAGCACTACCCGTCATACTCCCCACAACTATAACTGCTCCTAACATGAAACTTGATAGCACTTCAACTATCGCCACCACAACAATTGCCAAGGACAGCACCAGTACCACATCTACCATTGTTGCTACAACAGTCACTAGTCTCATGGTACCATCGACGGAATTTTCCATTCGTCAGTCAACGCCAGCAATCTTTCATACTAAGAATAATACACCAGTGGAAACACTTAAACAAACAACACAAAGATTGACAGTGACATCTGCTAGTGAAAAGTACACAACAATGAATCACAAAAATTCAACAGCGTCAAGATCTGAAAACATGCAACACTCGCTATCTGCAACTTTAAAGCTGAACTCTTCTATTACGGAGCCTATAGCCCCAACGGAAAATATTTTAGTAACTACTCAGCAAAGCAGTCCAAATGTTGCTTCAAGTCAAGAATCTAAACATATTGGTAAGCAGGAATTCATTTCATATAACAACGTTTTCCTTGTACATGTATCTATGAAACCTGTATCAAATAATATGTCGTACAGTGTACCTTTAATCACTGCTACTAAAACAAAGCAAAGGCTAAAAAGAATGCGTCAGTGCATGTGTTCCTATATAGCTATTCACACATACATGCACATGTGTAAGAACTGTGCCTCAGAGGTTTGGTAAAATGTTGTCGTAAATAATTTTTTGAAAGTATTTTCAATTATATATTATCCTAGTAATGTTTGGTTTTCAGGTTTATACGTCGGTACGGGCATAGGTAGTTTGTTCTTTGTTTCCGTAATGATAATTGCAGTAGTATACATGGTAAGACGAAGAAGCAGGTGGGTAACGGTTACGACAACTTCCATCCAAAGTTAATGCCATATTCTTACAAAACGTAACATAATGTGTTGAAGAATTGTAACTTTAAAATACTTTCTCTTAACCACCAACATTGTTCCTTGCAGAAGTAGGTAGAATGCTCTGACTTTGCCTATAATAATACTAAACTAGATTTTGTAGTCTCGCATGACGATACCAAGTATATGATGGCTTTCCAAACAAAGTTTTTGACATGGCAGCAATTTTTGATTAAATCCGCTAACTTTTCCACTGCACATTTTCAGAAACCATTTTGAATCAAAAATTACCGCCAACTGTTTCACTTTAAATGTTCATCTCCAGAACCTAGCAAACATTTTGATCCAAGTTTCGTTGAAATCGTAATAGTACTTTGTGAGCTGTCAATGATATGTGTTGTATCTGAGTGACTGATCATGAGTGAGTAAGTCAAAAGAACTGATTCAAGAGCAATGTCTTCCACAACTTTGGTGTTTTTGTCTAAACAAATCGCTACTGCTATAAGTATTTTCTTCACATTGATACAGAATGTTCGCATGATTAATTCTTTCAGAAAACGTATGACATCTCCCAACCGGAATCGCCTTAATAATAAAAAGAATCAACCTAACCAGCAGCAATATGTAAATTCCGCGTTCACATCTGAAGCTACGACAGATACTGTTTATGATTATGGCGATTTTGCAGATGTTTCGTGTTCTTCTCGTAAGAAAAATCTTCCATCGTCAAGCGGCAATAGTTTAAGCACTGAAAGCAAATTTCAGTCCAGTCACATCAATGACGCAACTGAATATACTTTGTACTCGTCTGTAAAATATCATGCTTCGAATGGTTTTGTTGAAAAAACACAAACTGGATCTGAGGATTTAGCGCAACTTTACTTAGTTCGCGATAAAAGTAAGAAGAGAAACAATAATGATGAACAAACCATAAAAGAACCACTTGCAGAGTTATATGCAGTCCCAGACAAGAAAAAGAAAAGTCATAAAGCCAGAAACAATGTCGACATTAATCAAGGCGACGAGACAGAGTTTATTGAAAACGATTTGTATGGTTCAAATAGTAATGATACATGTTATGAATGCGACATGACCGATAATGAAATATATGAGAGTTAAACGTTTTTATAAATGTATTTGTAGCTTTAAAGCTTTTTCCTGGCTTTTAAAAAATATAAAGAAATAGCCCACACATATCTTAATTGTTCATAATTATTGTCAGTGCATTATCACTGTATATTAGGAAAGATGAGTATAGACATCAAATAGCCAATTGCAGCCATCATCTCAACTGCTAATATAATACGTTGAGCGTATTAATGATCACTTTTTCGATCACTTTTCTTTTTGTTTTTGCACCTGGGGACAAATTTGAAAGTAGATATAATTTCACACAAAGTGAGAGAAATCACAATTTGAAAATATCATTTATTATCAAAAATTGAGGGGTTAAATTATATCCAAACCTATCAACTTACCCAGTTTTCTGTTGTTAGAGGTCACAACAATGTTTTAATTAAAATTGTTGTAACTGGTTAAGACTGCACCAAAAATCGGGAGTACTAGGCATGAGACGTACATGTAATTAACTTTATTTGTGACTGAACAGAATTTTCCGCGAAGAGTTAGTGATCTATTCATTAGAAGACCCTTCGTTATTATTGAGGGGGATGGAAAAATTATCTTTGTGCCATGTAGTGATTTGTTCTGTCTAGTGTCGTAATTGTATAATCCAGTATACAACAATTCTCTGCTACAGTAGTACAGCGCACGGACGTTTTGTAATCCACATATATGGGCAAATCTGGAAACGTATGTTGTGTACCGGGTTGTGTATTGTGTAATTTTTTATGTTTTAACATTGCATAGTTTTAAAAAATCACATATGTTTCAAAGAAATTACTGATTATCACTGATTGCTGTAAAGTGTACAGCTATGGTATTGGATTCATTACTTACCATTTGTCAAATGTATCGTAATATCAGTCCATATAGTACAACTATATGTTGTCATTCCATTGGATTCATTATTTACCAGTGATCATAATTATATGATGGTAAAGTGTATTCGTTCATTGTAAAAATCACAAATATTAATATTTCTAAAATCAACGGAACTTTAACTGATGATTCAGAAATGTTAAAAAGGATGGTCTTTATACAAAATATTTTGTATACATTTATTATAATTTGTAAAGTGTTAGTTACAATTAAATATGTAAAATCTTTTTAATTTTTTTTGGGAAGGGGGCGCGTCTTCTGGCTCCCCACTCTAACCCCCCCCCCCCCTTATATCCGCCACTGACTTAAGTTGCAATTAAATCACACATGAAACTGAAGACATTGATTGCAGAGTGAGCACATTTTAGAAATTAGAAACATACAACTTATCTCAGAATTAAGTCAATAAATAAATAATATAACATATATACTTTTCGTCCAAAAACAACTTGTAAATGACGGAGAGGAGATCTCATGATTTGTAGGTATTTGGAAGTTTGTGAATTGATATATTGGTGAATTGTTTTTAAAAACTGTGGTGAATGGTGAATAGTACTATTTACTGGTGAACATGAATGAGATTTAGACTTTGCTGGTGAATGGTGAATTTGCTGTTTTTAAGTGGTGAATGGTGATCTGTGGGAATATAAACTCCCCTTTTATGAAATACGGTGATATAATAGTAACTCAAAGTGTATTTAGTGATATAGTATATGTACGATGTACATAGTTATGCATAATGCAGTTTACAAAGGTCTTTATATTAATCTCGTAGTAATGTGCAACCTACAAGGAAGCAAGTATATCACGAAACTTGAAGATCGTACCGTTCATCCGCAATCTTACAAACGTAAACGACTGCATGTAACTATAAGCCACGAGCATACACCCAATCGTACATCGCTCTCCATAGTATGTATGCCATCTAAGCGCAATGAATATCAGCGATACCGCATCTGCGACTTTTTTCAAGTTCTTATATTTTGTGTTGTATTTGGTGCATTTAACTGAAGATACTGTGTGCAGGTATATATAATTCTTCATCGCAACTATAAAGCGTATGTAAAATTTTTGAAATCTGTAAATATCACTAATAAAACTAGTAAATAAATGCTGTTTGGTATATAACGTAATTGTAATGTCGAATAGGTAAAGCACTACATTAATTATCACTATATTTTTTTATATAATAAGAACTTTATGCAAAAAATATCTTGGATGTGTGGCGAGCTGGAGGAAATGTTACACTAATTTTTATTAATGAGGATGCTTAGTTCAGTAATTTTAACATTCCACAACTTCCACGTGCCATAATCTAGAGACAATGGGAAGGAAATGGAATAATTAAATTATTACTTTAAACAGTCGTATAAGGGATGTTACTTCACATATTCACTTTGTGTGATGTAGTGTAAATACTACTTTACAAAGTGTACAGACAAGACAAGACATGTGCTGCTAAAAATAAGGGTCGCCATTTTGGCAGAATTAAAAAAAACATAGTTTTGCCTCTACATCATTTGCCCCTAATTAACCAAATTATATCAGATCCAAATTTCTGGTTTTGTGGATTTTTATTAATAAAAGTTGGCTCGCTGGTCCTACAGCTCTTTAGTCCGAAGGCTTGCTGGTTCGACATGGACATTTTTAAAAAACGGGCAGTGTAGTGCTGAACCTTTATGCGTATAAAATGTACTCCTGTGTCGCTGCAAATGTTCAACTATGCCACCTAGGGAGAAATACCCGAGTTTAAATAAAGTATAACATTTCTTCATACGGAGCGTTACAATGACTACTATAATAAATATGGATATATTTTTAAAACAATTTTCAAATATTGAACCTTAATTACTGTGTATGTTTATAATATCCACGACAGGTGTATATATGGTTATCTTGATGACCGATAGATGATTCATTGCGTCTAGTAGTGTTTTTTCACCTCTGGTAATTTGTCAAGAAGTTCATCATCACGCACAAGATCGGTGAACACTATTTTTCACGCCGAAACATTATATATGGCATTAGATAGCCAATAGCAACCATCGTCTGTAATCCACATGACTGCACGAAAAATCGGGAGTAGGCATGAGGCATGATTGTCTTTATTTGTGACTGAACAGAATTTTCCGCGAAGAGTTAGTCTATTTACTAGAAGGCAAAATGTTACTATTGAGGT
>JAOXYB010044815.1:0-12475 GCA_028565635.1 Phoronis ovalis | reverse complement strand
CCAGGATAATCCTAAGAGGTCTGGATAGCCACCTATTTCTGTGTGCAACCTGGCCTTTGCTAAAAGGCGTTTCTAGTATTATATTTAGGTTTGGAGTAAGGTTAGCATTTTTATAATTATAAGTAATAGGTGACAACAGAAATAGGAAATCATGATCCGCAACTCAAGCCTTCGTGGCTTAGTGCATGGTTATAAAAATTGTTTTCATTGTTTTCAAATGCCTCCAACGCAGCTTCCAACCAAGAGCATAATATACTACTACCTGCAATAATGCGAGTTTAACTTATTTCTGTTGTAGACATCGTTTTACTGGGTTTTCTATGGACATTAATTTAAGCAAGTGTTCCAGACTTATAATTTCCAGTCGGATTGGGTAATCTAAGTACACAAGTTATAACAAATTATAACACGTGTACGATACGCTTAATATTTATTGTACGATGTAATCGTGTAACGCTATGGATCGGGTTATTATAATTACTACCCTTGATTTCATCTCATAGATTCCACTGGGCGGGTAGTTTTACAGCGGGCTTTTGATTACTACAGAGCAAACACATGCATCCGTCTTGTACCTAGATCCAGAGAAAGTAATTACCTAGTCTTCAAGACTCCGTCTGGCGGGTAAGTACCCATAAACGTCATAACTAGTATCATTTAAAATGCTTGATTGAAGAAGATTGTTGCATCATATGACCTAAAATGAACAACTAGGACTGGTAGAGTACCAATAGTTTGAATTACTCTCATCACACTGTGTAATATATAAGGATGATTTAATCATCCCGGTGTGAAGCCGATGTCCGTCCTGACATAGTCATATCCTGAATATACAGTAGAATTAATTAATCAATTACCAACAACGACATATGACCTGATACATGCCTGATTTTGGGGTTCCCACGTCTAAATTATTGAAATGCGAATGGGGATTGAACGCTGTTGTTTTATACTATGTGATCTCTACATGCCGAAATTGTCAACAGTGTATAGACTTTAATTCTGTTACATTTTAGATGTAATAGTTATGTTGGTCGAACAAATCGTGGTGCGCAGACGGTTAATTTGGCCAAGGGTTGCTTTGGTAGCTTGGGCACAGTTCTACATGAGATTATGCATGCAACTGGTTTTTGGCATGAACATAGTCGCGAAGATAGAGATAATTACGTAACTATACATTGGGACAACATACAGGAAAGTAAGTTATTAAAATAGTTAATATTCAAATAGCATAGAGTGGTGTTATTAATTCTACCAGTAGACTATATTCGCATGTCCTTGGTGATTGTGGATCCAAGCTTTTTCTGGGCTCTGCGTGCATTCTGGGAATAAAAATGATTTGATCATTCAAAAAATGCTATATTTAATGTTACTTTATGGTACGCGGCCAATGAATGCAAATAGCGCACAACAATCATTGTTGTGTTCTCATGTATATTATAAAATACAATTTTCAAAAATACAACAATCAAGCGCAATCGATTAACACATATTGTAAATCATTTATATTTAAAAAACTGTTAAGTTCATATAATGACCGTTGTATTAATTAATGTAAGGTTTTAAGTCGCGCGGCTAAACTATGTGTATTGATATTAGAGAGCAGCGGGTACTTCTGCAAAATAATATCCATTGTTCACTATAATTCAATGTGCTATGATTGTATATGTGTTGTAGAATACAAGTACGCGTTCAATAAAAAAACAGGGAGTGCAACATTTGGTACTAGCTATGATATTGGTAGTGTAATGCAGTATACAGCTAAATCCTTCAGTTCCAATGGCAAATATACAATAACACCCAAATCAGGTTCTCCTAGTGACTTAGGACAGAGATCCAAGTTGAGCGCCAATGATATAAAGGTGAGTTAACTAGAGCATTAATCCGATGTATTTAAAATTTCAAAACATTTCTAACTGTTACATTGAAACAAATTGTACGTAAAGCTACAGTGTTCTATTTTTGATTTCAGTCGCTTGCTTTAGTTTGAATTGCTTTTCTTTATTAGCCTAACAGTAAATCTTTGTTTCAAAAAAGTATTACTGGAAGTTGTAAAAGTCGAATATTTCGCCTCCAATTAATGTAAAACGACTCCAATTAAAGATATTTTGTAGTCATGAATAGTTTTAAATAGACAGAAACCAACTGTATTACAGAAAATTCAACGTATGTATGGGTGCGATCCTGCCTGGCCTCAAACATACAAAGGTATTCCTATAACCTCTTTCACAAAACCAACCCCACCAAAAACGCTTGAACCAACGCCATCATCCCCAGCAACAACAATTAAACCAACAGATGGTAGGTATGCCATAATAGGGTATAATTTGGAAATTGCGTGGGGGAGCTTTTTCGCTTAAACTTGAAAGTAAAGTGCGTAGCTGTTACAAAGTGCACTTTAATTTTGCGAAATATAACGTTAAAAACGCGTACAGAATAAACAACTGGTGCATTTACATACAGTAGTGCACGTGCAAAACATGTTTATCAATAAATTGTTGATAGTTGTAAACATTCCGAATAAACTTAATACATAATGCAGCCGTCTGAAGTATATTTTCCCTTCTAAACTTAATTAATTAAATGGAATATATATATGTGGATTTATTTAATCTTTTTTTTAAATATAAATTTTGATTATTTTTAAGCTGTAAAGTAATCATGTTATATTTCAGAGACGGTTGTACAGAAAAGTTGTTCCTTTTTAACTACTAGCAGGAAGTGTGGTTTTACTCAGGACACAAGTAGAAATAATTTCGACTGGACGTTTAACACCGGTAGCACTCCTACTAAGGGCACAGGTCCAAGTAAAGGCTACGGAAAAAAACCAGGTTCAACTTCTTTGAGAATTATAGACTTATTGTAAGGCACTTTAATTCTGTTAATAACTGATTGCTCTTTAATTGAAAATTATTATTTGGGTTAAATGTATGGGGTTCTGGCAAGCGTGATTTTTAAAATTATTTTAAATATTTTACGTCAACTGGTTGCCCCCTGTTCTATACACTGTTTCTATACCTGTTATAAAAATTAACGTTTTCAGTAATTAACGTTACAGTATAGCAACGAGTAATGACGAGATTAAAAGTGGTTTTAAAATCATTTAGGTTACTACTGGTATGCAGAAGCTGATGGTCATGTGAGCCAAACATCACGTTTGCTGGGCCCTGTTATTCCAGTTGGAAGTCAAGGTTTATCTTGTATGATATATCGCACGTACATGTACGGAAATACTATGGGTACACTGAAAATAAAGTTACAAGACACATCTCTTGGAAGTAACGCTTTCAGATTGGAAAGAACCTTGCAAATGATTTCCGGAAAACAAAAAGACCGTTGGAATAAATACACTGTTCATATGACGGGTTTGAACCCAAGCATTCAATACAGGGTAAGAAATTATAACACAAAATATCCTTCTTATATAAATTCTATAGTTTAGAATGGACTTAGGCCTACGTTGTAAGTAAATACATGTTTCCTGATTCGGGAATCCAGATTTCAAAGGAACTTATTAATTTGGATGTTACGTTCAAGTTAAGTTGGAAAAACTTAGAGCTCTTTAATTAACTTTTGTTACCGAAATTAACTTTACTACGCGTTGTTAAAAAGCGTATTATAATGAAAGAAGTATGCATCTTTATGACACGATGACATATTGAAAGCTGCACTGTGCTGATGAATGTCAAAACCTACAGGGTAGTGCAAATCGCATTTTCCCGTTCACTTGCTTTACAAGCGCTCCATTAATTGGGGAATGATCCACAAGAAAAATGACTGTTTATTACTTTATAATGATAGTTAACGCAAATGCCTGTTGTGTTGGAAAAAGTGTCAGCAGCATAACTTGCGTGCCAGCATAACATTGCGATGCTTAACCTATATAAGATACCGGGAGTTTTTATTGGGATTCACCTCGTTGCTTCTTCCGCTTTGACACAAATGTTTTTCCCGTGGAATGACAACCTAAGATCCTGACCTTTCTCAAACGATCGCTTCGCGAATTCGCGCTTGTCTTGGCTTGTGGTGCGCGTCAAATTAGAATCAATTATTTAAGTCAAAACAGCAATGTAGTTCCACAGAGCACCTTAGCTTATCATGTCACAAAGAATTATTTTTTTAACTGAAGTTTTGCATATTAGTGTGTTTGAAGCAATTTGTATTAGCGTTGTATTGGGCTTGGACTTTACAGTGGCATTGCCACAATGAATCATTTCTTTATCTGATGTCTTGCAGGTGGTGTTTGAAGCAGTTATTGGGCCTGGAGTTTACAGTGACATTGCCATTGATCAGATTAAATTCCGATCCAGCCATGACTGTTAGTTTACAAATAATACACAAACCAATGATACTATTTGTGACCACGTAATTAAACATTCGTTTTTTGTCTTTAACATTATAACAAAGATGTATCTAGGTTCTAAGTCCATATTAAAATAAAATTGTTCATAAAGTGATTATTAAATGTTGTATGGCTTTTGCTATTAGTACCTATTTTATTCTGCAAAAAAGACAACATCTTTATATGAAGGATTGAAAAGATGGTATAGTACTGTATAACCTATTGCAGTGATGCAGACAGAGAGCAGGTTATTCAACCGTCTGTGTTATTAATGTTGGTTTATTTGTTCCATCAAGAGTCCCAGCCTTGAGGTTTAATACCACCATTTTCACCAGTCTCTTCTTGGCGTTCTGTAACCTCTTCCAGAATGTGTTTAAAGCCTCGTTTCACCGATGTTGATATTAGAAACTTTGCCGCTTCGATATGGTCAATTGCTGCTAAATAATAAAGTGTTGTAGTTACACTATGGAAATTTACTTTTCCTGTCAATCACATGATCAGGGCTTCTTAACATCCACCGACAATCACACCAATCGTTGAACATTCACCCGAATTGTTGTGTACTGACTAAATTCGTGATACACTCACCATAAAATCGTTGACCGCGATAAGTGATGTATGACAATCGCGGAATTCGTTCATCCTCACAATTCCTGAATTGCTTTCTTGCACTATGTCCTTCCAAAAAATGATAGTCGGGATTGCCTAACATCCACCGGCTACCATATGCAGTCGTTGAACACTCGCTATAAAATCGTTGAGCACGGACAATCACCGAGTTAGTTCACCACTCACAATTTCTGAAATGCTTTACATATATATTATAAATAAATTGTGAGTGGTAAACTAACTATGTGATTATCACACCTAACTTTTGCGTGCTCAACGATTTTATGACATGTTCAAATGATTGCGCGTGATAGTCAGTGGATGTTAGGCAATCATTATCATTATCATTTTTTGAAAGGACGTAGCTCAAGAATTTATAAGTATAACATCTTTGCAGATACACAGTTGATGCTTGATAAAAATTAGTTTTAAACAGATTTTTCTAAAATATTTCAGTCAAAAGTTATTACCCTTTACATTATAAAGAAAACCATACACTTGATAAAATCATTAAACCTCACATTAGAATATTGCAATGTCATTACTTTGTAATTCTGAAATTATTAAAGTATGGTTAATCGATTTTGTCAAATATATGAACTTTATATCTTGTAGAAATATTTTACTCATTGAAAGGAACAACAAGCAAGTGATTAAATGTGAATCGATTTTTTTTCCATTTTAAATTTCATGCAAAAGATATTAAACTTTTCAACGGGAATTTCCCACAAAATTCAATAGCAAAATAGCTTTAAATTAGGTGGTTTAGTGGTATTTTGTTCATGCAAATGAGGAATAAAACAATGGCAACATGATATACAATGTTCAAAATATTTGAGAGAAACTCTATTTTACTATTTCATGTTACAGTAGTTCCTTTTTTGATTTGGAGAAAACTTTTTTTTAGAGAAAAATCTTATTTTCATACACTGTAGCTCGAACTATTTTTTTGAAAACTCAATTAATCGCCCATTGTTGTAAAGCTAATAAATAACAGTTAAGAAAACTTACCACTTTTTTGTATCGTCTGAGCTCCGCATTGTGTTATTGTATTCAGCATGATTGTCAGGAATAACATCAGCACTAAAACACAAAATAGACAAAATCTGGACATTATTGACAGAGAGTTCACAAACAGTAGATGTTAGCTCAGTTGTTTCTATCAATGTGAATAATCATCAGCACTTTCCAAATTAGCTTTTCAGTTGTTCAGTGAATGTCAATATGTTCAATTGTACATATATTATCAATTTGTTAATTTTACATAATTGGTGGAAACTAGAAGGTTATTTCCTAATTCAAATATACTTTTAAAAGCACTAACAATATGTTAAACAAAGAGTGACAGAACTTGTGAAACTTTCGTGAAGAATTTTCAGACATACTGGCTTTGTATCTTTCGTTTATGGTACGTTAAGAAATATTTAAGTGATATATAATGTTTTGTACTTTACTACATATAAAAAATAACAAAAATTCTGTAAAAAAAAATTAAAAAATCACCAGTTGCTTTTATCCATAGATAAATACTAGAGCAAACCACAATTAACTGCAAATCAGCGGTGCGGAGATGGATTTATAACTAGATACTTATGAACAAATTGAATTAATTTTTCATATTACATGAAGAATTAATTCAACACCTCCTCATGATGTTTTTTTGTTCAGTTGCAGAAACAATAGATGGCAGTGCTGCAGAACTCGTTTGTTTTTAAAGATAGGAAGCACTATCAACCGATGCCACATTGTATCATGAATTTACGTTTATTTGCTTTTGAAATAAACTCAAATCGTACGAAATATGGTGAAGGTAGTATTTATACATCCTGACCTTGGAATAGGTGGTGCAGAAAGAGCCATGATTGATGCAGCTTTGGCTCTTCAGTCGAAAAATCACGAAGTACATTTTGTGACTGCTCATCATGATCCTAAACATTGTTTTGAAGAAACAAGAAACGGGACAGTTTCTGTCACAGTTGCGGGTGATTGGATGCCAAGGAGTATTTTTGGTCGCTGCTATGCATTGTGTGCGTATATTCGAATGATATATGCAGCTACATACTTAGTTTTCTTTAGCGGACTCGATTATAACATTGTTTTCTGTGATCAAATATCAGCTTGTATTCCGATGCTGAAACTTAGCAAGAATGCAAAGATTTTATTTTATTGTCATTTTCCTGATATGCTTCTCACGCAAAGACAGTCAATTCTAAAGAAGCTTTATCGTACTCCAATTGACTGGTTAGAAGAAAAAACAACAGGAATGGCAGACGTTATTTTAGTGAACAGCAAGTTTACAGGTAAATTAATGCAAAAGTTCTTTCAGCTATAACATAGAATGATATAATATAGAAAATGGATTGTGGAGCACCAGAAGGCATCTTCAAACGAACACCTGAATTATGAGTATTAACTAGTTTGATATATGTGAACATTATATGTAGGAATCAATTGAAAGTCTGGCTCCTGAGGACCCGTGGAATAGTGAAGCATGGTGAACCTATCGTTGTTAGCCCGGTTTGCCTTCAGTGTACATCCCCTGACATGCCTCGCATTAATTTATCAGGATCTGTTGAATGATATTATTTCTAATTGTAATGGACATTGGTCTATATCCGGGCCACAAGGGGCCAGTCTTTCAAATTACCCCCCCCCCCCCTGCATCATATATAATACTTACTATAGGTCAGTATTTGAATGTTCTTAATCTAAAGAGTAACATGCCTTTTTTGATGTGTACCCACCTATCAGCTGTTCATCAACAGTTCTTCTTTCTAATTATAATTAAGTTAACACACGTTTTTTATGATATATAAAGTCAATATCTACACTTATAGGCTACCTTTGCTCAAGAATATTTAAGACTAGTAAATGCATTCAATAAATTACATATCCTTGATAAACATGATGCTGTTTAATATCAATTATTGTGATAAACATTTGGGTTATGTGTGTTAATTAGGAATGAATAGAATTTTCAATAATTATTGTTTATTTGTTTTTAATTTAGTGATCGGTGTATTCATTACTTTCAGAATATCATAGCATAAATTCTTGTCAAAATGTATGTTCACATAATTAGCTTCATTATCTAGTCAGTTGTGTGATATCGTGGGGATTTTAGTCACATATTAAACTGATACTTTTTAGCAATTCTAGAAGTTGATGAGATAGATTCAAGGGCTCTCAGGAATAGATACTTAGTAATTATTTAATCTAAAAATTTTAAAATCTTTACATAAATGTATTCCTTGTAGGTAGTATATTCAAGAACACTTTCAAGTCCTTGCAACACATTGACCCGGAGGTTTTGTATCCTATCCCTGATGTCTCATCTTTTAACAAACCAATAGATCCACCAACAGAGTCTCTGATTCCTAATAATAAAAAGATTATATTTCTTTCCATTAATCGCTATGAGAGGAAGAAGAATTTGGCACTGGCTGTGAGAGCTTTAGGTAAATTATTGACATTTTAAAACAATCTAAGAACTGAACTCATTTGAGATGATTCTCCTTCCTGTCGAAATAAATCTCCTATATGGACTAAAATTAACTTCAGATTTATATGCACAGCTAGAAATGTTCCTGCTCAAGGCCACCTTCACATCATATCCCAATGCACAATTCTGTGAAGAAAAAAAGCCAGCATAGAAATTCTGGTATCTTGACAGATTACTAATAAGCGTTGGGAGTGCCAAATTACTTGTCAGTTACAAAAAAAATAATCTTGATTGTAGAGCTGCCTACCATGGCTTTGACACTGACAAAGCATGCTATTTGCAATTAAAATTATTTAAATTCTTTCGGTAACATCAAGATCTTGCGCATTTGCATGTTCTGTGTAATCAAAGGAGCTTGTATTTCCTACTAACTTGATACATGTAATCTGTTTTAGGGAAATTAAAAGCAATGTTGGATGACACTACATTCAAAGGTATACACTTAGTAATGGCTGGAGGGTATGACGAGCGAGTTACAGAAAACGTGGAACATTACTTGGAACTTCGAAAAGTTGCACATGAACTTGAACTGAATGAATATGTGACATTTGTACGGTCATTTAGCGATTCTCAGAAACGGACTTTGCTTCACTATAGTTCTTGCTTGCTATATACACCTGATAAAGAACATTTTGGTATTGTTCCTGTCGAAGCGATGTATATGAAGTGCCCTGTAATTGCTGTCAAAAGTGGTGGTCCATTAGAAACTGTTGCTGACGGCATCTCTGGTTTCTTATGTGAACCAAATGAAAAGAGTTTTGCAGACGCAATGTACAAGTTTGTGACAAATCCGAAATTGAGAGAAACCATGGGTCAGTCTGGAAATGAAAGGGTAATAGAAAAGTTTTCCTTTAAAGCTTTTACAAATCAGTTACATTCAGTTGTGGAAAAGTTGGTAACCTATTAAAATTTAAAGCTTGATACTATATTGCTATTTAAACTAGTTTATGGAAAGAATTGTATACCACATATTTTAGAATGATTGTGATTCACAAATTAATATATCTTGGCAATAAAATAAATACAATCTAATAAAATTATAATTTTATTTTAAAATATTTTTATAACAATACAAGTACAATACATATAGCTAATGTCAAATTTTACAAAATATGTGTCCACTTGTCAAAACACGATATAGTTGATTAATGTAATATTATAATACCGGTATTTAAAGTCTTGTACTATTTACACTGCATATAGAATCTACATATTCACTGCACTTTATTAGCAGAAGTTGTTCACTGTTCACTTTAACCAACATGTGAGGATCCATATGTAGTGATTGCAAATTCCTTCTGTTTTCATAAATAATCCTGTTGTTTAAGTAGAAAATAAACTACAATCCAGTATGACTACATTTAGTACTGTTTGTAGTGGAGTGCTTATTGTCCAGAATATATAAAACAGTATATATGCTTTGATATCATGATTGCAACTACATTCATTCCAGTGCTTATTTAGTATGTATTACATGCTGTGTTTAGAAGTTACTACAAATAGACAGCGAATCTTTGCCATCCAAAATCGGAATTCAATGATATTTTAATTTTTGATGGAAACTTTTACAAGTCAAGTGCAGAAGTTTTAAAAAATAATTGAAAGCGCAACTTTCATTAAGGTTAATACAGTACAGCAGACAATTTTATTAGACTTTGATTTTTTTCCATGCAGGTTCATCTTCCTCATCATTATCATCTTCTTCCTCAACTTTCTGGAATATCTTTTGAGGTTGTGTTCTAGGAAAAAGAATGATTTACTTATTTGTCACAGAATCCAAAGTATATATTTCAGAGTTTGCATTTACATGCACTATTTAATTTTTACTCATTGATTTAGACACTGCCTATTTTTGAACAATATCTTTGAATAAATCAAGATAACAAATTTAGCACATTTTTATGCAAACTAATAATAGTTCAATATTGGAACAGGAATATCTAACTCTCCACCTAAACACTGATGGGCGATGCAATGGGGCAACTTTAGCTACCATTATTAAATAACATGCATATCATGTAACTACAATATTACAAAAAATTCAAATATGCAACTATTTGCTGATTAAAAATTTCATCAGTCTTTACGGAAGAACCAGATGGTATGTGAGCATCATAAACAGCAGCAACAAATGCTACATACAGATTGACATGTTAATGTGCAATCAATAAAATAGCTGTTATTACTGACGTAACTTTACAGGAAGAGAGAGTCATGCCTTACAGCCGAAACATTATTTTTAGATTCTATTTTAACCACCTAGTGGACTTACTCTTTATATGCTGTATCCACCCAGTAAGGATTTTTAGCTGCGTCTTCTGCATGTCTTAAGATGGCAGCACGTGGATCCTTATCCCTTTCATCTGGTTTTCGATTCGCATACTGTTTTGAAACATACTGTGACAGTGTAGCACCATGTTGACCAATTCTTCCGTGGCGACCTGAAGAATGAGCGATGGTATGAAGTATAAAGTTTTGCATCAGTTGCAACATAATTTAAGACACCAAGTATTCAATTTGATGACTACTGATGTTTCTGGTGTAACATATTTCAGTAATAAGCCAGTTTTAATAGAGGCATCAAGATACATCTAAAGTGAACCTTTCCATGTAACTATATACAATCCGACTTTTTGATATGTTATATGTTATTAACAAATAAAGATTATTTTTACCTAATCCCTTAACTGGTAAATCTGGTCTCTTAGATTTAACAGGATCTTTTCTATCTTTCAGCATTCTTTTCTTTGTGCTTTTTTCACGTTCTTCTCTAAACATTGGCAATGCATATGCTGGAAGTAATGTAAACAATTTAATATTACTACATATAGACAATACAAATCAGTTGCCACAGGTCGTGTGATAAATTACAAGCTCTCAGTTATTTACAACAAACATAAACTGTTTGTTTAACTGCAACCACAAGATAATGTAAATAAAATGCATATAAAACAAATGAAAAGCTACTCACGTGTGATAATATTCTCAGATCTAAGGTACTGTACTTGAGAACCTTTTCTTTGTGTCTTTACAACACATAACTTTGCACCTCTACAATAAAACAATTAATTATTTTCTGTCCAACATCTCCCAGAAACAGCTTTAATTATTCTTTCCTCAACCCAAGTAATGTCATCTCCTTATATGTCATCTCCTTATATGTCATCTCCTTATATGTCATCTCCTTATATGTCATCTCCTTATATTTCATCTCCTTATATTTCATCTGTGCTTCTATTATATAATAAATTTAAAGGCAGAGGATGGTAGCAAGACATACATCATTTTGATTAATCAGAGTTACTCTTGACTATTAAAAATCGATACTGGGGGAACTGAAAGTACCTATAATGACAGGCTAGGGTGATGATGTAAAAATATTCATAAGGAAACGTAAGGGGCTTAGAAAAGGTATATATTGTTGGTGGGTTAATTTCAATTATTGGAGAAGGGGCAAAAGCAGTGGAAAATACTACAAATGTAGTTGACATGCAATTTTCAGAATTATTGTTATCAGTTTTTTAGAATCTTCTGATACTACATTTTACACATCTATTGAGTTAAACTCTTTTAGCTATTTACCATCATCCATTTTATACCTTGACATGTTAATTGAAACTTTTTCGTAACTGCTCCAGTTTCCTAATTACTATGTATAAACATGCACCTTATTTGTAAGTAAGTTTAAATAAGTTGATGAAAAATTAAGGCATTTTCTATATTTTAAAATGCATTGCAGGTGTTTATAATTTAATAGGAAATTTATGTTAAAACAGTCACAAGATGCTGAAAGAACACGTTTGGTGATCGACTCATAGGTTCATATATAATGCTTGTTTATACTTTATAGTATGAATACCAGGCAAGAAGAGCAGGCCTACCTGGTGGATTTCTCATAAAATATTCTTGATTACTGTCTTTGCTTATAGTGCACATGTGCAAGTAACACACCCTGTGGCGGTGCCCCCGAAAGAACTGGTTAATAAAGGTAGTGGACTGTGATGGTACACTGATAGCAAATA
>JAOXYB010044793.1:0-12478 GCA_028565635.1 Phoronis ovalis | reverse complement strand
CACCCCCTTAAACGTAGATAACGCAATTCGTAAAAATGCAACATTATTACCAGCCTTTCTCGCGGAAACCCACTTAAACGCATTCACTGAAAGTCAAGTGCGATAGAAAGAAAGCTTTATATCAGTCTCTCACTAAGGGTAAGTGTGATAGAAATGAAATCTCTACATCAGTTTGTAACTAAAAATCAGTGTGACAGGAAGGTACCGCTACATAAGTCTCTCATTTAAGGTCAGTATGACAGAAAGGAATTCTTACAACGGGGGGGGGGGGTATTCACATTATTTTTTAGTGGGAATGTGCAGCCTGATTGAAAAGTTTGGATTTGGTTTGTATATTTCAGTATTTTTTTGGATTGCTACTTATTTTTTAAACTTTGGATTGCTATCCTTATATTTCACAAAATTTGGATTGTTACCCTTATATTTCAAACAAATTTAGATTGAGGTTGCTACCACAAGCTAAATTTTGGATTGGGTTGGGCAGCACATCCCCGTAGTCAAAAAAATATGAGTACCCCCGGTTCCTTACATCAGCATTTCACTAAAAGTCAGTATTGATTGAAAGAAATTCCTCTCACTTCACATTTTATAGTAGTAGATATAACTATATTGTGACTCCCACATTTAAGTTCTCAACATATTTTGTAGCAGAAATAAATAAAACCGTATTTGATTACCTTTGTTATTTTCTACTAAGCCAGCACAGAACTTACCTAAATTTCCCATGTTTGCTAAAGCACCAACATTACCGGCAGCTGCAGACTGCTGTAGAAGCTGAAATATTTATGAAGAGCATACCAAAGTTCAAATGTACTTATATACTGAAATTGTTATTTCTTGAAATGTTAATACATGTATAAAAATACATGAGTCGATGAATACAGATATTTGCAGTCAAAGACTTTATGACTACTGATTTACAAATTTAAAAGCTTAAACCGTAACTAAACCACTTTCTAATCAGGTGCATTACCCTAATTTTTTACCCCTGTTGTAAATGTAAATTGTTCCACAGAGACTTGAAAAAGAACTCCACCTGAGATATAACCATAGATATGAAGGTCTCGATTGAGATTCAAACCTAGAACTTTTAGATGTCAGTCAAGTGACTTAGCCACTGATCACCCAACAAGAACTTACTGTGAGATACTGTGCAGAAGACAGGTTACCTAAACCTGTTATACTAGCTGGCATAGGCCACATATTATTATTCAATGTCTGTATCTTTCTGGCTTCTTTGTCTTTTTGTGTGTCAGCAAATTTCACAACTAATGGACAAGAACAACCCTATAATATAAATGGTACGTAAAAACAAGCCTTGATAACAATCTTAAATTTATCATATACTGGTGGTATGATCACTTTTAAACAGCAATAAAATCATGCATCGACTACAATTCTTTATAATTACACAGACCATAACATTAGGCCGTTAAACATTAGTGTGCTTGTAGAATATCTGTTTAAAAGTTCATTTCACTTTCTTAGTTCCAGTAAGCAGAAATTTAATCATAAATGATTTTACTGAGTGTTATAATAGTAATTAATAACAACACTTACCTCCATAGTCTGGGAGTGATGCATGGACTTGATTGCATTTTGTGCCGACTGCCTTGTGGAATAAGTAACAAATGCGCAACCTGAAACAAATCTAGAATACAACAGAAATTCAACATATTTGGTATTTGATAGAGGCATTGTCACAAACGTCAACTGGACTTCATAACTGTCCCTATGGAAAAAGTAGGCAAGTTGTTTGCACAATTAAGAAGTTACAACTAAGACTTGAATATCAATAACCGTGAGACTGCAATATAACTGTTTTTCTTGTGCATTGTTTAGCAGTTTAACATACCCCTGCTCTGGCCATTTTGGTCTCTGAGCACTGTACATTCTTCAATAGTACCAAACGGTGCAAACAGCATGCGGATTTCTTGTTCACTCAACTTTTTAGAGATCATGCCAACAAACAATTTACGGTCTTCCACTGCAAAATTATTTTTTTTATTACTTTGTGGCATATTGGCAAAGTTCACAACTTATGAGACTTCCTGTTTTGTATGACATTACTTTATGAGACAATAGAAACAACAGTAAAAACTGATTTCGTATAATAACAAGCACTCATAATTTTATGAAAAATTTCATTTGTAAAGCTTTTGAATGCAGCTGTTAGATTTTCAGATTTATCTATTCATCTCTTCAAAGAAAAGTCTACAGAGTATTCAGTAGGTTAGGAAAGTAAGTTCCAATGCTGTTGAATAGGATTCTGCTTTGAGCAAAGAGAAACCACTGAAATGTATGTTTTCTATCAAACTTTTCCAATGGTTGTCCTTTTTAAAGTATTTTTTTATCGACAACCAAGTAGTATTCAATACTTGCCACTTCGTTTCTCACTGTCAGCTGGTTTCATTTGTACAGGATGATGCATCTGGAAAATAAAGAAAGAAAACAGTATTAAATATTATCTTGCAAAAAAATAAATAGTATTAAATGTAATATTTTTGTTCAAATGCTGTTCCATGACCACCAGGAAATACATGTACAATAATAAAACATCTCTCGCCAAGCGAAAATTTTGTGAGAGACTTGTACCAAGCTCAAACACACAAAAAATCAACAGCATATATTGTGTGCATATTTCTTAACTTATGTTTTAGTAATTAAAGTAAAGAGATAGACATATAAAAGTATATATTTTAAAAGGTACTACAAATCTTTCCAAATCATAAGTTTACCTGATAAAAAGCCATTTTGAGGGATGAAAAGTTTTGTTTAATGAAACTTCAAAAAATGTAACTCAAAATTCCCTCCACTTACAAACTCAAAACTTTAACACAAATGAAGATTCACATTGTGTTGCAGATTTTGCTTTGAACAGAAGTTAATTTAAGAGTAAGCTCAACATCAGCAAACGTGTGACCCTCTAAACTTGGGAGCATTCATAACTTTTAAACAAAGACAAAAATTTAAATTCTGAGGTATATTTTCTAGATTAATATGTAGATAAGATTTGAGTAAAGTTTCAACTTTGAGGGTGAGAGGATTTTCAATTTTTTGAGAATTAAAATTTGTAAACATTTCCCCCCTAAAATGGTTAATTATCAGACCATGAAAACTGTTTTCAGCCTTTAGTCTTCTGGAATTATGAACTTTCAAGTATTGCCTTTCCAAATTGTATATATGTACATGTCTGTCTCTTCATTTTGATTATAAAAATTAGAGAAGACAGTAACAGTGCCACAATGTATCTCAGAAACAAGAGCTTTGGAAAACAATTGCAAAAAAAATTAGACTACATATCTGCAGTTTCTTCATAACTTTTACAACACAGTTCATAACTGAATAATGTGCAATTATTATTTATAAATCATAAACCTTATCAGTAAGTAAAAATAATGTTATGACAGGAATTGTAGAGAGTGATTTAAGAAGTAATTAACCCTTCAAGTTAAGAAAGATGAGGTTATTTCTTACCATATTTAGCTTCAAACTGTTTGATGGCCTAGCAGGTATTAGTAATTAGAGTAACCCTATACTTCACACTTGTCCATGATGAAGCTACAGAAGTGTAGTTATTTTGAGAAATGTCTTAATTCTACATGTTTGTTGTTTTTACATTAGTTTTAAAGGTTGAACTTTAAGAGACTTTTTTTTCTTTGTTTTAGTACCATTTTTTATTACTGCTTTACCTATATTTAATAAGAGTAACTAAACCTTTTTCAGTGTGAATTGACACAAATTTGCAATGAACACAAGCCTTTATAAATACTACATTTAGCTTAAAATTTACGTTTATGAAAAAAAGTACAAAAAATACCTTTTATCTTTAACATGGAATCTGCAGGTCACACTTATTAGTAATTCAACTTTAAAATACTAATACCACTCCATTTTTCAAATAACAGCAACAAATAACTCTGATGATTGATTAGACAAAGCAGGAGTCCACCTGTCTCACCTTTGTGGATACATATTTGTAGCTTAAATACAGGTTGATGGTTTCATCACACATGCTCCAAACAAATGAAAAGTAGCTGTGGAAACTTGGGTTTAAAACAGATATAATTTTATTTGTAACAGGTAAAATCCAAGTCCCAGTGCCAGTCATTAGGGAGAGCAAGATTAAGGCGTTTCTACCTTGATTACTATAACACTAATTCATTATTTTTAAACCACTCTTTTTGTAATTATCAATGAGAATGAAACACTTAGTTCACACAAAGGCCATATCTCCAGGATGCAACAGTTCTTAAGAGGTCATTTTACAAAGAATAGAGTAACAGACTAATGCTGGTGTTTCTATGACAACAAGGTTTAAATTCAATTTATGCTACATCAAGATTCATTATATAAGTAATTCTGAAGAAAAAACCCCAACATATTCTAATTAAAAATTAGAAGTAACAGTATAATATTAAATTTCTAAGGAATTGATGGAAAAGGTTATATTCTCTTTTTACATTAATACTACAGATTAAAGAATCACAAATACACAATTTATATAAAGGTGCTTATCAAAATGAAATAATTTTCCATGTGGTGCTTAAATTTCATTTTATATTGTATTAAATCATATGACAACATTTATTTCAAATTACTAGTTCTCAGATTTTCCTGTATCCATTTATTCTAAATGTAATGAATTCTGACAAGTTGTTCACTCCAAATTAATTGGATTCCCCTAATATAAATGACTAACTGAGTGAAAAATACAACGTCTAAATTCATGTAAATCAGTTTTAAAATATCAATTCAGATGCAATCCATGCAATCCTTTTTGATATTTTTTTAAAAATAGATATCAAAATTAAAATATGAACTAGCCGAGGAGACATATTTGAAAGAAGTATAGATTGGCAATCTGTGTGAATCAACACAACTTTTTCATCAGTTTTTCTGATTATTATTGAGTAGATATACCTACCCCAGCCATAACTTTTATATTGTGTAGGGCATCTTGAGCTTGTAGTGCTTGTTTTCTTGTTGCCATGGTAACAAAACAGCATCCTATAGAAATGTAAAAAAATATCATTAACAAACTAAAGTGGCAGATAAACCAGCTATACTGATATAACAATATGTAATTTCATTTTGTAAAAATGAGAAACAATATGATTGGTGCACATAGAGGACTCAACTCTAAATTCAACCACTGTGATAATGGGGCAACTGTCAATTCCTAATAACCCCCTTCTAAGCTAGCCATCACATTTTGGCAGTACACATATCACCATTTATTATATTCCTATAAAGGTTTTGCACAAAAATAAGTTAAATCACAAATAGAAGACAATTTGACAACATTTCTCTCTAGGATGATGTAGGAAATTACTTATTTAGGAAATTACTTTACAAGACCAAAGCTTGAATGGAAACTTTCAACAAAAATCAGCTGTTTCCAAAAAAATACCAGAAACCAACATTTTATAAATACTTATTTGGGAAATTACTTTACAAGACCAAAACTTGAATGAAGACTTTCCACAACAAAAATCAGCTTTTTCAAAAAAAAATACCAGAAACCAACATTTTATAAAAATGTTATATTTAAAAATAAAAAAAGGGTTTTTACGATAATAATGTTTGAAAAGTATGCAGTTCAATCTATCAGTCATATAAAAATTATTTTTCATTTTACAAACAACAGGATTTGTTTGCCAACAAGAATTTGAAAACATCATTAGATGCAATACTTCTTAGATTTCAAATCTCATTTATAGTTTAATATTTAACTACAGATAAGATTGACCATTGAATAGATATTATAGAAGCTTTCATGTATAGTCTGGTAAGTGAAAAGTGTGATGTAATAGCAAGGGCTATTGAAAGTGTATTCAACCCTAAAGCAATATGATTGGAAATAATAAGTGCAGCTAACAGATGCATATGTGACATGACATACACAACACCCATGTACCATGTTTGCATCTTGTGCAATACAGAGCATTTTTTATTAAATGGCCCGATATTCGCAGTACAATTAAAAATTCCACCAACCCTTGCTTTGGCCTGTGACCTTGTCACGGAGAACATTCAGCTGGCAAACTTCACCAAACTGTTCAAACATTTTTCGCAAATCTGCTTCTTCCATTGAGCGAGGTATCTGGCCAACAAACATTTTGATGGCGTCAGGATCAGGTTCCTTGGCAACTGTTGAATTCATACTAGACCTGAAATGTACATTAACATTTGAGCTCTTAATCAGCTGCCAAAACATGATGCAAATGGCATTCTTTTGAAGACAGCTGTAAAATCCCTTGGCTAGGAACTTTGTACATGGCTTTATTCTCTTCTACAAAACATTTTAATGTTGAAACATTTGCAGTATTCGTACCTTATGGCATCACCCTTGATCACCTAATCTTGAAGACAGCCCAGTATTTAATATGGTAGTAAAAATGGAATGACTGTCACTGCCAACATAACCATTATTTGCTCATGTATATTAGCTAGCATAGCACACAGGGAGAACTAGCTGCCAGCCGTGATATGTCGACTCCTGTTTGCATATGGATCACAACTCCTCAAAATGTATACACGCTCTAGTAGGCATTTGATTAGATTGTTTACACCAAATCAATGACAATAATCTGCAAGAACTTTTTTTTTTAATTTCAAGTCATTCCATAACTCTATTTTTACACTGTCAAGTAGATAAACTATTTTTATTAGGCTGATAAAGTATTTAAAATAAAATAATTACCCTGTGATGACACTTTGGTTTGACTCCTTGACAAATTCTTGGTCACACATGATGGATAAAGGTGACAGACCTTTCTTAATCAGTTTACCTTGCACTATAATCATCTATGCCAGTTCAATATATATTTCATTATATAATGGATCATGTCATAGACAGAAGGGGGGTAATCAGCATTCAATACATATTAAACAGTTATGAAAAATTAATCATTAATCTATTCATTATAATTAATACCTAGTTTCAATACTTTTTGTTAAAAAAAAGGTTGTATCACTAGTAAGAGAGATAATTTATAAATGTATTTATACTACTTCCCAAAGTCACAACCCCCTAGGATTATGAATAGTGTGCTCCATTTAATAATGTATTACAAATGTGACTTTAAAATAGTGTATTAGGACAAAGGCTAAGAAAACATAGGAATACAATCCCTAGAACAACACCACCCTACCACAGAACAAAAGATCATCCCAGAACAAAAATCTAACCTGGGACTATATTATAACTAAGTTAGTAGGTCTGCTTCTGAAGGAACAGTATGTGTATTTCCTAATCACAAAATTAATAAAATTATAAATCACAGATAAGCAAGGTGCTAGTGATAACCTCTCCCTTATAAAACAGTTGGGTACCACTGAAAATCAAAGGTAGTATTAAGAAGCAGGCTAAAAAAGGGAGGTTTAGCCAAAAGCTTAGCCAAAAACCCACTTAAAGTATTCTTGTTTTATTTTAAGGATTTGTTTGATCATCAGATTCATGAGACACTACAGAAACAAAAAATCTGACATGCAATATTATATGCACAAATTATACAATTCTTACCTTATTTTATCAACAAAATCTAATTAACAGATTCCTAGTGGAGTAAAAATAATATTTACTTTTGTCTTAGTTAATACTGGGCCAGGTGTTGTTTACTGGTCCTGTATGTACATGTTCTGGGAGTACATAACCCAGGTGGGGTACTCAAGGTTTTTTAACTACGGGGATGTGCCGCAGAACCCAATCCAAAATTTTAGCTTATGGTAGCAAACCCAATCTAATTTTTGAAATTTTAGGGTAGCAATCCAAATTTTGTGAAATATAAGGGTAGCAATCCAAAATTTTAAGATATTTGAGTATAGCAATTGATCCATTTTTATGCAAACTGACTGATCAGTCAATACAAACCAAATTCCAAAATTTATTTAAGGATACAAACCTAAAATTAATCCAAATTATTTGTTGTAAGCAGTGGGTAGCAATCCAAATTTTTGAATATCTTTAAGGTAGCAATCCAAAATAAACAGTAAGAAGTATACAATCCAAATCCAAAATTTTCAACTGGGCTGCACACCCCCACCAAAAATAACTCGATTACCCCCCCCCCCCCGGGACAACCTGAGCCTCAACCTTTATATATAGTCAATGGCAAAATACTGACAACCATAAATCACATTTTATAACCTTTGGACAAGGAAATCTCTTTTTCTGATAGATATGTGGCCAGTGCAACAGTTTTAACTTCAGTTTTTATAGTAAACACTATAATTAGCAGTAACCTTAACAATCAATTGAAAACCCACATAAAAAGTTGTTATTTATTATTATGGCTTAAATAAATAAGTGTATGTCATTGTGGTAGTTAATGGTTCAAATACACATTATTTACACTGAATAACTTACCTTTCATAAAGTTAAAAATATGACAGTGGTTTTCAGTAATAGTATTTATAATCATAATAGTTGTGATATAAAAATCCTACAATATAGTATGGAGGTAATATTACATGTAATATCAAGTTTTGAACCCTTGTCATGGGACATTTTAATGTGTATTTAAATTTCTAGTGTCTGTGTTCAAAACCTTTACAATGATGGTCATTAATATAACTTGACCAGATATATTCCACTTGAGCATTTTTACAAATGTCAAAGAGCTTATCTATGCATTCTATCTAAATTTACTCAAAACATTAAAATATAGGAGTATAACTTTCAAATAACTTGGACTATAACTGATGCACAACTGCTATCATAGGTACATCAAGATTCCTAGTTAGTAAGACAAACAAGCCTAGCCAAAGTGTTTTATTTTTTCCCCCCTTACATTCAGACAAAATCTAAAAGGTTATAAATCAAATACACAACAACTAGTATTTGTTTCCATGACAACTAGTAGAAAAGAATCTAAAGCTTTAATTGGCATAACACCTACTGAGTCTACTATTCTATTACCTTGTCAGTCATAATGAGCTTAGAACCCTGATATCATTATTGATTTGAAAAGATAACTATCACCCCCTACACCACAAAGTTTAATAGCTCAGCCAAATCTTAGACCATACTAAACATTATTATATACAGGGCAGTCTAGATAAGCTATACAGGATATGAAATAAACAACAATTCCTCATTTTTATTATTAAAAATTACATTTCACTAGAAACAAATATGCTATGTAATGTGGTGACAAATTATTATACCAATTATTTACTAGCTTTCCAATAAGCACACTAAACAAAATATGTTCCTGTTAGCTGTGTTTACAAGTTTCCACATAATTTTCTAAATGATCAATCATACTTGCCCAGTTATTAAACATAGTAACTAATATTAATATGCCAGTACAGTTACCTGGTAATTGGAGATTGTGATTAAGATACCATCTTGATTCTGTTATTTTTGGTGATATTATGTACAATACAAAATTTGGAGGTGGATTTAAGGATGGATCTGCTGACCCCTTCACTCTTTTGCAGTATCAATCATAAATGTAGTAACATGGCAATTAAGCCAGCTCAAGACAAAGTAAGAGGTTACAGGGAGTGATCAAAACCTTTGTCATTAGATAACAGACAAAACAATCAGGTGTACCTGCACACAGGCGATAAGATTGTGATAAGATGGTAACCACAAAGTAAACAGTTAAACACAATAAGGCTGTACTATCACAGACAACACAAAACCAGAATGTATCATCAACAACATTTTTAAATTTCATTTTTAAGTATTTGAAAATGTTCTAATTGTTAAAAAGATGATAAAAGTAAAAATGGTTGAATTTTGTATCTACCATATGTTACTCTGTTAAATAGTATCATTGAAGATCATATTTTGCATCGGATATAAAAAATCTTTAGGCACATCTCAGATTATTAGGATTTCAAATTAGAGCGAAACATGCCACTACTCATAAGCTCCAAAGTATAAGGGGGTTTAATGTTAACTTACTCCGTTTCAGACTTTTACTACAAGAAACATATTGCACGGCTATCAAAACAGTACTCACACAATAAAGCATTTTTTAGTTACTGCTAAAGCAATTTTTAGATAGTGTAGACAAAATCTGCAAAAAATGTAGAAAATGGCCAATGACAATATTTTCTTAGAGATTGGTTCTGTTGCAAGAATTTCAAAAAGTAAGTATAAAATTGGCACATTGAAAACTTTTCCAGTCAGATTATATAGTTCAAATATTATATAGTGTAGGAGTGCAGAAATTCTTTATATGCAGTAGCTGATTATATAACATATTATACAACACCTCATCCGAATGGATATATTAAGAACTACATGTTAAACTCTTTATTTGATCTTTGGCTGTGCATACAATTCATTGATTATATGTCTGCCTGAAGTTTGAAACATTAAAGTCAGTAACAAAATCACGCAAATGGAGCAAACAACCCGATTATAAACTGATACAAATAGAGCGAATCTTTCTCCTTCATTACAAACTAGTGCTACGTTAAAGCAGAGGTTTCGTAGAGAGAAATGTCTAGAGCTTCGAACTCCCAGTGCGAACTCTTATTTCACGTCCGGTATTTCAGTATAATTTATAACTAATAATGTATAGTCCGGTCGTATCTTTAATTCGTTTCTGGCGAATCTACATCAGATAATAAAATATATACCCATAATGATCATACTTCCCCATGTACATTAATATACGCTCCAGCTGTCTTAATCCTACGATACATTTAAAGTTCGCGCTTCGTGCTTATGCCTATGGCATATTTGTTTTTGCCGACAATTTTCACCAGATGTTCCATAAAAAAAGCGAAGATATGTGTTATAGAAAAATAACAGAGAAGTAACCATGCTATAATCAAATATTTGAATCAACGTAAATTGAAAAAATCACATAATACTCACCTAATTACGCTAAAAACACAGACAGACGAAGACAGCACACACACAGAACAAAATGGTGGTCACGATACTGATGCCGTCAGAAATTACCGCTCGGATATCACCTGTGAGGCGATTACCATTTCCGTCATTCATTAATAACACTATATGCTCATTATTTAATGCTTTAGTTTTTAGGTAAAATGACAAGCTATTCGCTATATTAACTTGTCGCAAATTAATTTATTTAGTGGTAGAAAATAAATACATTTTTAATCCAGATTTGAAGATACCTTGGAGGTTGCAGGCAGTCGACAGGTGAGAAATTACTCAGGCTTCATTTGGTCCTATCCAGTTAAATACAAGGTACATGCATTTCAGTGCAGAAAAACAAAAACAACACAGAGCTGATATGATATTATTGGCGACGGAAACAATCGAAGCATATAAATTGACAGACTAAACAAATGCTAGCAGACAGCTATTGCTTCAACGTCCTAACGCTAGGTGTCGCTACCTGATGACGTTTAGTTTGGATTTTTGTCCGAGGGTTTAAACCCAAACACATCTAAATACATCGCACATTTGAATAGTTGTTTAAAATAAACGGTAGTTAAATATTTCAAAAAATATCAAAGGTACATCCCTGCAATGCTAAAGACTACACGCTGAACAGTCAAAAATGCGTAGCAAAACTTCCTCGGGCTTAATAGAGATTTGTGAAAAGTTTGACACTAACGCACCATTTAAGAATTCCCATGTCCGAATTAATTTTTTGCTGATCCGGATCCGGTTGATACGTAAAAAACAAAGTGTCATATATCAAAATGACAGTTTATAAATTATTGAACAAAATACATGTTGACACAAATTTCGGTGTCTGAACCCCAAAAAATAGTAAAAAAAATGGCATGTTGCGCATAACATTCGAGACCAATATAGAGGGGGGGGGGGGTATTCCCCAAGGTACAATGCTCGCATTTAAACAAGAAAAATTAACAACCAAGAAAAAAAGTCGCCAAAAAAAATCGACAACCAAAAAAAAAACAAAAACAAAGCAACAAAAATGGTAATGCTCGCTGCTCGCACTTAACAGACGCCAATGCTCGCTGCTCGCGATACCCCTCCCCCCCCCTATAGCCCTCAATATATGTATGTACACAAAAGTAATATGTTAGTACTGTCCCCACTGTTATAATTGCGCTGAACAAAATATCAGTTTGTTTTATGGTGGACAGAATTCGAGGTAAGTAAGGGTAAAAATTGATAGCATCTGCTTGTGTTCCGACAAAAGTACGTGTATTATCACTAATGACATAGTTTAACGCTTTTAAAAAGAAACGGGCTCGCTTTGAAAATGGCGAAGCAAATAAGTAGCACAGAGACTCTGTTAATTTGTACATTTTGTGAATATTTAGTGTCCTATAATTTATTTTTAAATTGCAGTTAGTTAGTAGCTATTCACTTACTGACAGAAACATTCAATTATTAACAATTAAATTCAATTTTAATTGTTTAAGCGTAATATTTACTTATTCTTGGCAAATACAAAATTTATACTAACAACAATTCCCGGGGGGGTTACTCAAGGTTTTTTGACTACGGGGATGTGCCGCGGAACCCAATCCAAAATGTTGGCTTTCGGTAGTAAACCCAATC
>JAOXYB010044782.1:0-12478 GCA_028565635.1 Phoronis ovalis | reverse complement strand
TAGAGTCTGCCATTGGAAAATATTAATGAAAAGCGCTGTGATATACGATACGTAGTAGTACATGAACAAAAATAGTTTTCACGAATGACGTCACTTCCTGTCTTGCGCACACTTGTATACAGGTATACAAGCAGGGATTACGGTTGTGTTTACTATCAAGATCATACCAAGTTAAGGTAACAATGCGATGTAAAATTTATGAAAACCTGGTAAACTTGTCCTTTAAAGTGTGATGCAGGCACAGCGGTCACAAATGCCAGAGATAAGTGTATGGAGAAAATTAAACCAAAGACATGCAGATATTGTGACTACTCCTTTATATCATATTTCAGAATAATAGTCTCAGAATTTTTCGAGTTTACGTATTTGATAATAGTATATGCATTGTACTGAAAACAGTGATGATGACATACCTTTAACTTGTTACTTGTTTTTAAAAGAGAAAAATATGTAGATGCCCTTCAGAGTCTTGAAACACTTTATTCTAAAATTTGCTTTCCGTTGATTTTTACAGAATGGTCAAGAGAGATGTTGTTAGAATCTTGGATGAATGACCCTAAAGCGTGTTGTGAAAAGTGTGGAGTTATCCCTCCTGCAAGCATACTTAATGACCACCCTAGTGGTTCAACTACACACGATCATGAACTACTGAGCCCCTTATGTAGAACAGATTCTCTGGGAGGTGTCACGGTGAGTTAAAAATGTTTTGGATATACAAATACCTTCACTATATAATTAGGTTTGTTCTATGAAACTTAATGCTTAGGATGGGAATTGAAAAAAATATGGGGCTGGCACAAACCTGGAATTAGAACAGAAGGAGTTAAGACAAGTTAATGGTAATTGTCACTGGAAGATAATTGTGAGGAGTGACAATAATGTGAATGTCAAAAAGGGTGTATATCCCCCTGATTGTAATTTTTGATGGAAGCTTATTGCAGCACTTACTACAGCAATGAAGACTGAGAAGCCATGCATAGAAATATTGAAAATTTGTTAGTGTATCACATATTAAGAAACTATCAATAATTAAGTGAAGAATGTATCATTAGACTTTACTCTATTAAAAAAAGCAAATTTTTTGAAACAATAGTAGGATAACTAGATCTCGGCTCAAAAATTATTTTGATATATGGAAGTTACCTGTGAACCACACTGTACTCTTGATTATTGTTTAATGAATTTGTTTTCTATTTTCCAGTGTGATATCTGCACTAGCGCTATACCTGAAGATGACGACCCTGTTAGCATGCTTTGTGAACACCAGTTCTGCAGACTCTGTTGGGAAGGGTAAGTTATATCCTCTAACTTACTGTACATTATCTTTCTTGATAACCAAAATATTTAATTTGATATGTTTCGGTTAGTTATTTTATGGTAGTTGTATCTGGCTCCTTAGTATCAAATACTGAATCGACCAGTTATGCTGTTAGAGCTCATTATCCTTTGCAACAGTCGATTTTTTGCACCTATAATTTAAATTGTCGTTTAATTTAAAATTATTTTCATCAATTTCAGGTACCTTAATGTTAAAATACAAGATGGCGATGCACATAACATCACATGTCCAGGATACGGATGTACTAAACTCGTGCCTGTAGAAATTATTGAGTCGGTGGTATCAAGAGACATGGCAAGAAGATATCTGCAGTTTGACATTAAGGTAACTCATATCATCGTCACGGCTTCATCATCATTATCTTCAACATCTTCCTATCTGTTCCATGCTACAAAGGGCTGGTAAAATACTTCTACAAGTGGATCCGTTACCAGTTACAGAGATGTTGTATCCTTACCAAGTTATCTAATGACCAAACTGATGTTACTGATTATTTTTTAAAGCAATTTCTTGCTCTGATACTAGAATTATATGAATATTCAAACTCCTAATGCTTTAAGCCAAATAACTGTAACATTATCTGTTGTTATCTGTAATGATAACACATGGTTGAAACAGTTTACGAAGCATTTGTTTGTAGAATTAGTGGCACTGCGCGGCGCCTAAGATAGCAGCGAAAATAATTTAAATCTTCCCATCATTAAGCGTCAAGCAGTTTTAAAAAGCAACCAATAACTTTCATTTTTTCCTGACTTCATCTATTTTCATATTTTCAGGCATTCGTAGATGGAAATCCTAATATTAAATGGTGCCCTTTCCCTGGATGTGGTCGTGCGGTGAGGCTACCAAGTGAAGAAGATTTAGCTAGTCCTCTCTCTCCTAGACTCCGTAAAGAGATAAAAGAGGATACATCTAGAGCAGTGGATTGTGGGATTGGACATTTGTTTTGTTGGTAAGATATTGCAAACCTATAATTCTGTATTCAATAACATTCTCAACCTGGTCGCAGCAGCCAAGTTTCTGTGTCACATATTGGGAGCTAAAATAATGCCTGACATCACTTGCAATTATATCTGTAATTAAGAAATTGTTTTGTCTACATGTGGGCGACACAAGCCTAAATAAAGAACTTGTAGCATGGTCATGCCGGAAATGGTTTCCCACTGGTGTACATAAAGTAAAAACTTGTGTCTCAGTAAATAGCATTCCTTGGATTAGGTGTTAATGTATGAAACTGAACAAGAGTAAGTTTTGGTTCGTTTAGTCTTGTTACTCGCATATCAATTGTTTTGTATTCAGGGATTGTCTAGGAGATGCCCATGAGCCATGCAGTTGTGATTGTTGGGTTACTTGGCAACAGAGAATTGCCAAAGTCAATGTGGAAGAATGTAAGATTTGTTTTGAATTTCCTTCATATCAGTCTGATGTAGTGGTTAGCCAATTTTCTTAAAACATGTTGATAAAAATGGAACAGCAGTTCAGCGACTACCATTGTTTAACCCCAAGCATTGATAAAACACAATCAACCACAAATATTTGAATGACTACAAATCTTTTGGGCAATAATAACTTGTATGTTCGTGTTTCATTCCAGTAACTGGAGTTGAGAAAGAGTCTGAAACAGCAGCTAACTGTCTGTGGTTGGTGACCAATTCTAAACCTTGTCCTAACTGCAAGTCTCCCATACAGAAAAATGAAGGATGTAACCATATGAAATGTTCAAAGGTTAGTTTCTGGTGACTAAACCACCCCAGCAGAAAACTGAAGGTTTGATGAAATGGTCAGGTTAGAAATATGAAATTAAGGGAAAAGTCTTTCAGACATAAAACAAAGTTTTGCTTGTATTGCTTACAGTTTCCTTATAAATGTGCATGAATTCTATTTGATGCTGTATTTGCTAGCCACAGGCATCATTTTGTTTTAAGTGGCTATTTATAAGTTTTCCATGCAAAGAAAATGTATGAAGTATTTGCCATAATATTTAAACTGTTTCTTAGCTAAGTTTTTATTATTCTATTATTATACAGCGACAGAATACTCGGTCTGACGAGTGTGGTCGCTTGACCCGAGAAAAAGAATACTTAAAAGGTAGAATTTGGTACTTCCAAGATGTCCTTTTACTGCCTAGTGCCCTTCATAGTGAACTTGTAATTTGTACTTTAATATAGTGTAAGCATGATTTCTGTTGGGTTTGTCTGGAGCAATGGAAGAAACACAGCTCAGCAACGGGTGGTTATTTCCGCTGTAACAGATATGAAGTTTCGAAAAAACAGGACGCAGACATCGAAAACCAACTAACCGAGGTAAGGATGCTGTTGTTTTACAAATAGTAAGAAAGTCCACTTCAAAAAGTAATTTATGGATTGTGTCATTTCAGGACTTTCTATACAAATTAGCCAATGAAAGTTTTAAAATGCTGTGTTCTCCTCTTCTCCACTAGATGGCACTAATGTCAAACACTCCACTAGATGGCACTAATGTCAAACACACTATTGAAACATAGTATCTAGTGTACTATAACGAGGAGTGGTGATAGATTTATAGTAACTTGTTTGTTTTTAGGCTCAACTCAAGAATCAAAACCTTCAAGAAAAGAAGAAATTTGTGCATTATTATACTAGATTTAAAAATCATGAAAATAGCTATAAGGTATGCTTTCTAAAATATGAATTAGAACATGTATATTACTTTTGTTATTCAAACACTTAACAAGACTCCTTGTCCATACTAAAATATGTTAATGGTTTTAAATTCATCCTAGGGGATACGAATGTGCAACAAAGTGTCCGCAATATGTGTTATGTTCAATAACTTGTCTGAATGTAAAGAATATGCTTGTGTGAATATTATATAGAGAAGCCTGATTGTTGCTATAATTTTCCTTTCATTTTTTTTCATTTTTTGTGTTGGGACGTAGTGATTTTTTTCCTGTCCTGTTTGATTTTGTGAACGTGTGGAAATCATGACACAAGACCTAGACCACTGTAGATTTGCTTGTGTGAGAATAATAGACTTAATTTTTCTCTGACAGCTTGAAGTTCCATTACTTAGTACAGCCAAGAATAAAATGATGGAGTTAGCTAGAGCCATGCATTGCACAGAGCAGACAGGTAACTATCCTGGTGTACTTAGACAGTGTAACATTTATCTGAAAGAACGTTCTGTAATATTGAATATATCTATTTGATAAATGATTTATTAGTCATTGGTTTTAATTGTTTTCATTGTTTTTAGCTTCTGTGGAGGTGGAATTTGTCGAGGAAGCCATCCATCAGCTACTTAAAGCTCGTCGTGTCTTAAAGTGCTCTTACGTATACGGTTATTACTTGGAAGACGAAGGTATCAAGAAGCAAGTCTTCGAATCAATGCAGGTCAGTAAACAGCCTTCAAGTAAGTCGAATTTGCAAACAAAGTATGAGTCATACTTCAAAAGAAATAAAATTTACATGTTATGAATGCATGTACAACAGTCTTATATAAAACCAACTTGATCCCCATGGTCAGTACACTTCCCACTTTTAGAAATTAAGAAGTAAGAGATTAAATATCATTTGACCATGATGCTGAATGGATTTCATAATTATTTGTGCTAAAAAAATATGTGTGCTATATATGGATATAATATTCATGTACCTATTAATGTTAGCAAATTTTAAAATAGTATCTGTGACACTTACCTTTTGGGATGACGGAATTGGAAAAAATGTAATTAGATACGACTTTGTTTGCATTTTCAACTATTTGACTTTAAATATAATCTCAAATATAGTTTGTTATTTCATGGAGAACAAAATCTAATTGTCTTATACGTTTAATTTCAGACTGAACTGGAAGAATGCACTGAAACGTTATCTGAAATGATAGCTCGTCCTTATCTACGCACTCCACGCAATCGGATCATACAAACTGCCCAACTTGTGCGAAGGAAACGTCATGAATTTGTGATGGCCATTTCTAAAGGCCTGGTGCCTACTGATTTCTCCGGAGCAGGAAAGAAAGGGTTTTCATATGAATTCAATGCAAGTATTACAGTTATGGTACATTGTCAACTAATTTTGTGTTTCACGTTTTTTTGTCTTTTGTGTTAACAAATAAAAAAATTAGACTTGATAAAGTCGTCTTGTTGTGCCATTGCAATTAATAAGTAAAACTATTTTAAACAATATTCAGATGGAAATATTTCAGCGGTGCAAATGTCGATAGTGTGGATGGGTTAAAGTTAGTTTGGTCTCAGCTCCATGTTTTGTAGGCTGAATTACGCAAGTCTATCTTGGAGAGTATGCCTGATCATGATACTGCCAAGCAACCGTGGGCAAGAGACCCTCGCACTGGTCGCCACGCTAATGTAGAAGCCATTCTTGATTGGCCAACAGAGAATGATTCTGATACTGACAGCGACAGTGGTTCAGGAAGCCCACCAGAGGGACTCAGTGAACTAGGTACCGTAATTATACACCCACTTGATGCATAGAATGAAAGTCGAGTACGTTTCTGTTTAGTTAGCTTTGATGCAGTTCAAAATAATGTGTTGCATACAAGTGCAATGTAATAACAGTGTTAGAAATTTTCTTTAAAGCAAGTTTATCATCTTGTAAATGGTTTACCTTATTTAACAGCAGCTCCACTGTTTCGTTGTTAAATCCACGTCTAATTAATGTTCGTTTAGTCGAAGCTGTTTTGTATACATCCCATATTTATTATTACAAGGCATGTTACATTGTATACTAAATATGTCTGATACTTGCAGGGGGTTACAACGGATTTACTTCTCTTTTAGATGTGTGTATACGAAGGGACTGCTCTAAACCACGGGCTAAGAACCCAAGAACTGGCAACTATCACCAGCACTGTAGCTTAAGATGTTTACGACGAGACCGAGTTGAACTGGCAGAAATAGAAGGTAATGTTCAGTATTATATCATGGAGATTCATACCACACGTTATACTTGGCTAATGTTTAAATAATGTATAAAATATTAGTGAATAAAACATTCCAGTTGGATGTACCCTTGAATGATGAAGATTCTAGGCTATTAAAAGTTAATTTTAAATTATAATTGATCAGTGGCTTAACAGAAAATTAAGTTCAGATATGTCGCTTTGAAAGAAAAAATGTATGCATACAACACAAACTGAATCTAGGCTGAACCGAGTCTATTACTGTTCTTGTAGATCGTATGAACAGACCCAGTGACTTTGTGACAGACTATCAAGTGGATTTATTACGGGCTTTAGAAATGTCCCGTCTTCAACTTATGAGAGAAATGGCATCCATTGGACCCCCCGGAGACAGGTTGGTTGTGAGATAAAAGTAAAAGTTGTTATCATGTTACCAAGTTATCATCATGGTGAATAATACTGCAAAGGCTGTTCAAAATTCAGGATATTAGCTGAAGTTGTTAATCTTGGTTGTAAAATATTGCAGTTCTGTACAGTAGTGAAGTGCTGGATAAGAGATCCCTTATAACAATATAAATTTTCATCTGTATGTAGTGGTCTTGATGTTTATTTTCAGTCCAGCATTGACCCCTCGGGATTCATGGAGAGACAATATTACTGCTAGAAATATTAATCCTCCCAACTTATCTGGTATAATTGGTGCTTTAGATGAAGAGAATTTAGATCTTGATCAATTAGAAGAGTTTGACCCCGAGTTCCAGAGAGCCCTGGAAATGTCTAGGCTATCATATCAAGGTATGTGCTTGATCAGTGACCTCTTGGTAATAGTAATCTTTGTATAATTGTAATGATCAGTTTGTTAGGAATTGATCATGATATTAAACTGTTTTAATTAGGTTACTTGCTATTGCGCCTTTTTGTCCACTTACCATTTAAGGTAATCTTTCGTGTAGCAGAAACAGCTGCTATAGTTGTTGTTCTATTTTACAAAATCAGCCTGCTAAGTTTATCACTTAATTTACATAACCCGTCATTGTAAATCGACCTTTTCTATCTTATCTCGTTCTGGCATATTACGCCTCTGTTAAATAATTCTAGTTTATATGAATAATTAATTCCTCCTGTACTAACATAACTTACTTATTATTATTATGAATAACTGATTATTTATTTATTTATTTTGTTTTTTTATAGATTTCTTTGCTCGTTAACAATGCAGGAAAATGATGGTAAAATCTACCCCGTTTTTGAATGATTTCATTTTTTAGCCTCTGCCACTCCCATACTGAGTTCCAGTCAGAAAATAAAGTCTTTATTGTTTATATGGACATACTTTATGTTTTATTAAATCGATCATACTTTTGTGCAACTACCAAACCATTATAATGCCATTGGGTTCACCCATTAGAAATGTTGTGTATGTGAAATTAAATTAATTCCAACATGTCTTCATATTTGGCAGTATTACACAAGTACTGTCAGTAGTATAATATGATAAACTTTTCGTTTTAAATAACAATAAATTCATGTAATAATAATTTCATCTTCCTGCAATGTCGACAAATGTTTTTACCCTGCACAATTTACAGGGCAACTTTTCCTCTTTCGCAGACGAGGATACAGAGTTACGGACGGCCATAGAGCTCTCTCTGCAAGATCGCTCATCTTCAATCTCCCCGACAGATGTCGCCGTAGGGGATACTGGTGGCCAAAATGAGGCCAATGGTGAAGGGAAAGTCATTGCAAAAGAAATTGTGGAAACAGTTAACAAGAGCACTGGTTTAGATGCTTTTGCAGCAATAATTGATACTACTATTGGCTGTGTTGAAAGTCTTGACAGGACACTTGAGAAAATTCAAAGTACTTTGGATGCGAAAGATGGTCCGACTCCGGTGGAAACTATACCAGCGGAGCACATAGATAATGAGCATAGTAATGGAATCGTTACTCCAAAGTGTTCCCCTTTCGGTTTAATTAAAGATTTATCCGTTACAAATTTACTTTCGACAGAAGTAGACAAGACTGAAAGTTTTCAAAACAAAGATTTCAGGCAGCTGTATGAAGAAAAGGAACATCACAAGCAGACTAATTCTTCAAATTCAGACTTGTATGCTAGTGTTGTCTGCTCAGACCTCGGAGGAATATCACCAGATGGTGCAACTGTGCTGGATTTAGATTCAGAACTTGGAAATGTTTCTCTACAACTAGAAGACATTGATGAATTTGGAACAACTTCAACGGATGATGACCTACATCATGTATTAGCCTCTATTCAGAATCCAGGCCTGTTACATAGTAACAGTAACTATGGCTATGCAGCTAGTCAAAGAAATATACTGCTCCCTAAAACTAGTAATCTGGATCATGCTGCTAAGCCTTATGATTACGGTGATAATAAAGTGCATGACAATACTAATAACATTGAGAGAAAATCTAGCGGAAGGGTTTTTCTAGGAAGCGATCGTATTGCAAATGAACCAGAAAGTGATTCCCCTCTACTACTGAACAATGCTCGTAGTTGTTCAAGTTTTCCTCAGGCTTTGTTGGCTGATAATACTGCGGATAACTTCAAGTTAGAAAAGTCAGATATCGAGTTACAAAGTGTGATTAGGGTCTTGGAGAACATTACCTCGAATTCAGCTCAGGACAGAGTCGATGAGACAAATGATAGGATTGTTCTTGAAACTGCGCTCGTGGCCGAGTCAGACATGGTGTAACTATACAGAGTTTGATACTTATCTTTAGCCTATAACCCGGGGTGAACACTCGCAATATTTTTGATCAAGGGTGCTCCTCTGCTGCCCTAAACTGTTCCTGTTTTTGATCCCAAATATATAAAATGTTACCCTGTTTTTAGATTTTTTTTTCAACTCCGCCCCTCTTCAATTCCAGTTTCTGTGACGTTCGTGCTTCTTTTAGATTGAGTTCAGTTCACCGCGGTGAGTTTGTAACATATTTGCCCAGGCATATTTGACAATTGGATAACTTTTACTTCATTATATAAGATTTTTTTTTCACTATTTTTATACCTGTGGCTGGTAAATACTGTATAGGCTGTTTCTCACACCAAAACGGGTCTTAAAACGACCCTTTTTCCACACTAACCTGCTCAAAATCGGCAAAAATTTGACCCTTTAGCAAGGAGCATACCCAACTGCCTTATTTACAGCAGCGTTCACCCCAGGCCTGACTTAAAATTCGTGTCATGTGACTTCATGTTTTGAAGTTGATCATGCACCTATTGGAATCTAAACGGTAATTTTTGATTGAGCTGTAGACTTGCATGTTACCTACAAGTTCAAGTATTTATCACATTGGTTAGAAATACCCCTACATCAATTCTAGACGTTGTAGCAACTGATTTTTAATCACTGAATATGATTCTTTAATATTGAGTCATAAGTTTTTAGCAGACCAATAGTTAGATGAGCATTCCATATTTTAGTTTATTAATTCTTGTATGATTTCTCACGTCTACATGTATTTTTTTGCTATTTATATTTCTGTTTTAGCTTTTGTTGATTGTTGTGGTTTTTGCTAAATGTGTATTTATTTGTTTACTCTAATAGTAAGTGATATTTTTAAGGATTCGAAAGTTGGCTCTGCTTCTGCCAAAGTCAGATCAAATATTTTATTCTACATCACTGATGCGATGGTCTCTTGGTAAAGATCCCATTTTTCCGTATAGATAACTGACCCTTCTCAGAAATGGTACATCAGCGAGTTTCCCTAATTGTTTATGGCAAAAATTTGCTCGAAACTTTTGTGCATATTTGTATCATCTATCTCGCGCATATGAGCGAGTTAGTATTTTTATAATAATCTAAATATTAATCAAACATTTTTAATATCAGTGCAATAAAACTTAGGTTTACTCGGAAGATATATAAGTAAAAGTTGAGACAGATATCTAATGCTTATCATTAGCTTTGTGGTTTGAACTTTTGAACACACTAATTTTCTGAAATTAGGATTACAAACGAGTTTCTTTTTTGCAAGGCTCCAAAAAAAGTTTTGATAGGGTTTTCGTAAATCCATGAAGATTAAAATTACCACCCAATTAATGTATTTTGAAATTTTGCATAAACAAATGTTTTTTTTTATACCACATTATGTATACGTAATTCCTAGTATCTGATAATGGTTAAGAACAGTGAACCATGACTGTTATATACGTCATGTTGTGCGCATATTTTATATTATATATAGAATCATGGCTGACTTTTGAAACCTGTTAAGAATGAGAACCCTCCACTCTGTTATAATTTGTGCATATACTTGTAGAATATTTTATTATGCTAATGACTTGTTGTGAAGTATCAAGATGTGTTATTAATATACCAAAATATAATAAAATTATTTATTTATTATACCAAAGACTTCCAAAATTGCTTGGTTTTATCCCCCAGTCAAATCTTCAGTTACACTTTCATTGATCCCAACCTGTTATCCATAAGCACAAGGCACACATGCATGATCACATGATTAACACCAATTTCTTGCAAAACTTATCTGGAGGTATCGTGTACAAATATACATTTTGGAAAACATGTAAAATTTAACATAAATAACATTATTTACGTTGCACTAATAAATATATTCTAATCGGTCCAAGATAATGGTTGAAAAACTTGGTGGTGTGCACGTGGAGCTAGTTCCTTCCCTTGCTTTCAAGAGTTGCGACTTTCGAGATTTGCAACCATTCAAAACACACTTTTTTGTGGCAACTTCCTTAAAACTTACCTTAAACAAATATACATAACAAATATTTAAAGGAATACATGCTATCAGATGTGTACATAAATGTACTTCATATTTGAGTAAGACGAGTTATAACACAATCTATACTTCATAAACACATATTTTGTCTGCTATGAAAATCAATTGTGCGGAGATAATTGATTGGGACCACTGACATCATACAAAGGGATATATTTTGTGGATCTGCATAAGGCCCAACTTTATTGCACATTTCAATTAGCAGGTCTATAAACAAAAATAATTATATAAAAATAAACAACTATTAATAAAACAATGTTTTGCATATAAATTATAACAGTAAAAATACAACTAAAATTAAGTATGATCCAGGATACAAATTTTGTCCCGCAAGCAAATATTACTTTTGAGGAAAGATCTAGCTTTTACTTCTACCATACTTTCCTCGATCCTATCTGAAATGGCCGAGCCAGCTGACCTTTTCACTGAAAGACTGATGAAGTGATAAGACCAAATGCTATCAGTTTTGGACTAAATTTATATTTAATTCACCACTAGAGTTTTCTCTGTTTTTGGCTTCTTAATCCATTTTTCAATATATTTTTTTTGTGAAAATGTGAAATCAGAAAAAGTAAAATGGCACTTGGAGAAGTTGATACTGTACATATTTCAAGTATTTGAATACTTAATAGCAATTTTGGATAAAAAAATGGTTTTCGACTTGGGCCTGTATTAAACGTTGCTGGTGTTTCATAGGTAAATTTACCTTAGAAGCACCCAGAGACACCTGTCACCAGCCAAGTTGAAAAACATTTTTTTTAATATCCAAAATTGGTACATTTAAAACGTTCAAATACGCAGAACGTCCTTATGAGGAGTCCTGTGTTTTTAATACATTGGATGTGGACTTAATGTATTTTTGATGGTGGAATTGGTGTCTCCACTTGAGCTTCTCCTAGACATGTTTTTGTTTGGATCGCTCTCCTTGATTTCGGTTGCTCTCTTGTATAATTTTGCAGCCTCTTCATAATCTCCCTAAAATAGGTAGGAACAAATAAACTACACTGTTTATTACTAACAGTGTTAACTCAATGAAACTGTAAACAGAGATCAAGAAAAGCCGTGACAAGTTGTACAAACCAGTGAAATTAATTTTGAACTTTTTAAAAATAAACACACCTCAGAAGAGAAAGTTGACGTGAAATGTGTTCTCCTATACATAAGACATGCTGCCAGCATTGCAAACAAGTGAGGTATGGTTGAAACCTTCTATAATGTAACCATTCATTTTTTACCAGGACTGAGTTTTGTTTTTTAATGTCAACGTATTTCCTATTATAAAACATACAGTAAGGGCTTGAGATACAAAGAGGTGTACATGTATGTTTTAGTAATTACAGTAGGTTTCCGCGTTATGCTTTTCCGTATATACAAAATACTGGTGTGTGATGCTGTAAAATGACGTCAGAAAAATCTGAGTAACTGTCACAAACCAGTATATTTAGTACTTTATCGGGAGAG
>JAOXYB010044771.1:0-12479 GCA_028565635.1 Phoronis ovalis | reverse complement strand
GGTTGGTCGGAACTGTTCACTTGTTAGAACACTAATGGGCAGTCAACCGAATTAGAATTCGACTACATCCAAGGAAATTACATAATTAAATAAATAAAATATATTAAAATTATATAAGAATATATGTATTAATTCATATCAAGCATTTACCATTATTAACACAAGCTAGCATGACTGGAACTTTTATTCAGTTTGAAGCTGGAGTGCAGAGTTATGATTTTTTGGTTTTCGGATATAGTTATCTCCTCACACCGTTGATATAAAAGAAAATAATATTGTACTTGTATAAATAAATTGGATTTTAAATTTTAGTATCTTAGTAAATAGAACGTATATTGTTATTTAAATTACACAAAGCTAACACTGTACTTACAGTATCTACAATGTTCACCAACGGTGCGTGATCTGTATTTGCAATTCATCAATTGAAAGCTGCATGTTTTTGATACAATCACACTCATTGCATATCATTACTTTTAACCTAACAGCACGAATGCACACTAATCAACTTCAGATTGTACATCGTTTTATTCTACGAAGTGTTCTACATCAACAGATATATGCTTACAGAAAGCGTTCACCAACGTGATCTGTATTTGAAATTCATATTTTCGATTTCACAGGTTTTCTTTTCAGCCTTGCACCCCGGGAAATGTATGTACGGTGGTAGCGCTAAACATACAAATGTTGTTTCCATCAAACCATAGGCTTTAGTAAATGTTGGCATCTTGCTTAATATTTTAGGAACACTTTTTAAAACGAAGGTCATAATTTATGGGTACAGAAACACAACTGACAGGAATGAATCGTTGAAAAAATGCGCTTTGACTCCACCCATTCAAACAATGTCTTCAACAGTCTTTACTTACGAAGGTATTTGTTTTATTTCAGTTATGTTTTATTGAAAAAAAATCGTCCTTTTAGTTTCCTTTTTAAGAATTTACATTTTAATCGTCTCCATTTTGTCTTAGAAAGATCTTCAATGTACAATGAATGTACCAAATTTCAGATTACGACTACTTCTTCGTGAATAGATCTGTAACATGGAAAGAAGCAATAATTGCCTGTTCTGATTATGGTAGTGCAATCGTAATACCATCAGATAAAATAGATAATGACTGGGTGTATTTCACTTTTAAAAGAATCTTTTGGATTGGAGCAAACAACATAGAGCATTTCTGGAATTACGTTGATGAGAATGGATATCCTATTAAGTATAAAGGTAGGATTTTAAAGACATGTGCAATAAAGACAGTACTTCTTTAATGCAGGGAAACTATAGTGAATTTTAAAGCATGCATGTTATTGTTCTACAGTATGACATGAAATAGTGCGGGCAGAATTTTCTACTAATATGAAACTATAAATTCTTCTTTTTTCCATACAAGTTAAAACATGTAATCCTTTAATTAGGATATTTATGATAGTGGGATGCTTTAAATTCCGAGAACAAGTTTAAAAATATTCAACTGTAGCACACAAAGCAAAACAAAACCCCTGTCATGAAATCATGAGTTTGAGTAAATATGTCCGTTGATTCTGGATGTTAATTATTTGCCTTTACCAACTGAAACTATGAGCACCAGATATCAGTATAACAGTACTATTAAACCTGCAGTTTGAAAGCATGTTTTTCTTTTTTTGAAAAAATCTGTAAAATCCTTTTTTGTACGTTTGATAAAAACTATCGGGGTTCAAACAGTTTTTCAAAATCTTGTAAAATGTACAAAGATGTTCTTAGTGTTTATCAACGCTTTTCAACTATGTGTGAATACAAATCAGGGGATACTACAAATCAGGGGATACTACAAATCAGGGGATACTACAAATCAAGGGATACTACAAATCAGGGGATACTACAAATCAGGGGATACTACAAATCAGGGGATACTACAAATCAGGGGATACTACAAATCAGGGGATACTACAAATCAGCGGATGCTACAAATCAGGGGATACAATCCTTTCCAGTGAATGTAAAAGTAACATTAAGAAACGTTTATTTGTTAATTTTATGCGACTTTTAGATTCTCATACAATTTCGTGCCATGTTGTTGCATAATTTATGATACATTTTCAACCTTTTACAGCATTTCCTTCATCTACTGCTTTTGGTGATTGGAACAAACGATGTACGGTTATAAATGGATATAATTCGTGGGCAAAACAAGATTGTTTAGAACGTAAACCATTTGTATGCAGACGATATAATCCAGTTCAAGTTGGTACTACAGGTAACTTCAATCATCTAGACAGCATTGAAGTTTTTTCTGTATGTCTCGTTTACTATATATCAATTAAATTTCTGATAATTTCTACATAGCATCTAATAGTATTTAAATTTTTGTTTTTAAAATTTCAGTTCCACCGTCCACCACGATATCTACAACTGTTTCACAAACCACCAGTATTGAAGGAAAATATCCAGTTATAAAAGACACAGATATTAAAAAGCACTGCTTTTTGCCGATATTTTGGCAAGGAAAACTTTATTTTGACTGCATTCCAGATGACGACGGGAAGTTTTGGTGCAGCTCTTCATCTGATGGTTTTGGAAATCGATACTACTGCGATTATGATGGTAAATGTTACATTGTTATAAAAACTATCTCACACTGGTATTTCTATTTGCATGTAACGCATATTTTTGACAGCGCATCATAAATTCATGATTTTTGGATGGAAAACCAAGAAAACAATGATCTTGATAGTGGTCGTAAGTATTCTCATATTCCTTACATATATGTGAACTTGTCGATCGTGCATTAAAATTGAAGGTTTATGTGGCAATAGCTCCGACAGAAATATTATTTTCATGAAATTGTTTTGGGAACATAAAAGCAGTTAAAACTCAATAAAACATTTGAAATGTTGACAACTCTGAAATTCAGAGAATTGCGTATCATTAGTGGAACCTGCCACCATAAAATCGATAAATTAAGATTGATTTTTTTTTTGTTTCTTCCAATTTTGATTATAATACTTCGATATCTCAGAAGCGCTATCAATTAAAGATGCCAAATTTGAGGTATGAACTTAGTGGTGATGGAGTCAAAGAAAAAATAGACCAGTATATATAAAATTGAGGTCCATGTATTAAAACTTTAATAATTTGCAAAAATAATGATACCGGGTCATACAAATATCATTTAATGATATTTTAAGGTCATTTGTGTTACAAAATATCAGATATCGCAAGCCACACTTATTGCTTTACTAAATTGATTTGATCCACAAACTGCCTTGTTAAGTTCGATCCTTACTGAACTTCTGGTAAGATAGAAAAATAATAATTTGGTATTTGTATCTAGTAATAATCTGTGCACAGTGTACTAAATTTATATCAACTACTCTGTTTAAGCTACTACCAAAACTGCTTGGTCGACAACTCAAGGACACATTACTACAAAGTCATCACGTCCAACGACTGATATGTCGACAACCGAAAGGATTTCTATGAATACAACAACGTCTCAGGAACAGACGGAAGTGCGTAATATTTCACAATTTCCAGTAACTGGTGAGGTGACGGTAAAGCTGAATGTATTATCTCACAACGCTACTAAAGAAACGAAGTCCTTTCCTACACAGTTAACAGACAAAGAATTATTTAGCAAAACTTTAACCTCCGAAACAACCACCTATGTGGTAACAGAAGTACCATCTAAGGATAGAACACCACATCTTATTCCAGTTCGTTCCATAGCACAGCCGTTCTCTGTGACATCTTCTACTCGACAACAAATCATACCATAGAACCATAGAATCGCACACATATATCTACACACAAACCAAGTTCAGATAATTTGACAGAAGATTCATTCCTTGTCAAATTTGGCAGAATCACGAACAGACGATAATCTTATGACGAAGAACTTTCTTCCAAGACAGTAGCATTACGTGCAACAGTTATGCCAAGAACAGTTCGAGCAAGAACTGGCTTCTACAGAAATGACAATATATAGCACCCGGAGGGGATACTTCATAAAATTTTGGATAGGGATGTGCAGCTAAGGCTTACTGAAAACCGGATCCTCTTAACTAATTTTTTCACGCCAAAAACCCTGATTGCCATTTTCATATGTGTTGGAAAACCTGTTTGCAAATAGTGAAAAGCTCGGTCCACTAATTTATTTTTAATTAGCCAAAAACCAGACCAACTTAGCTTATTTATTCAAAAAAAACCTGATCCATTCTGCTAATTTAGTCAAAAACCAGATCCACTCTGCTAATTAGGTCAAAAACCGGATCCACTAAAGCGGCACATCCCTATATAGACGGAACCCTTACCCGGGACCCTGACCCTGGGGATATAGCACGAAATATATTATTTTATGAACCTACAGAAATCGCAACTTCAACAACGACGATATTGATACCAAAATTTCTTCTTTGGGTTGAAATTCGGGCACAATATTTTCCACTGCGGACACGAATTAGCCTACAGAAAGCTGATCGTCAGTTTTCTACTTAACAAAATGGTGCATGTAATTGTATACTGTTTTGAATTTTTGAACAAGAAATGATTCGATAATATTAAACAATTCCTATTAGTGTTGAGATGTTTAAAATTGTGTACACTTGCAAATATGTAAAATAATTTTTCTTTATGGAAATAACGCAGTGTTACAAATAATCAACGCTACTGAATAGTTTCCCAGTCAAGTACAAGATTAAAAAAAAATGACAAACGCAGACAGCTAAGTAGACACCGGAATAAATTTCCCCATAGCCTTTAATGAATTGTTCACCATATTCGCACGTCTATAATTCTCAAGTGTCTTTGTAGTAGTTATATAGACTCAAAATACAATTTAACCCCCCCGCAATATATCCAATTCTTCACAGGAAACACCCGCCAATATTGCACCAGACACAGGTCAATGTATGCACACCTTGCTGGGATCAACAATGTATCAATGAAATATATAGCCACTTTCCAACTCTTGGACGTCCGGTATCTAGCTATCAAAATTGTTAATAATAATAATAATAATAGTTTTTGTCATAGTAACATACTTTACAAAGTGCGTCGACAAACACAAAGAAAATTGTTTATGATTAGTGGTCAGGTAAATGTTTCCTAATATTAGGCCTATATTTACGGTAAAATTAATCCTAGGGCTAGGGAAGGATTAGCATTTTAGTATTTATTTATTTGTTATTTTTATATACATGATTATAAGGACAGCAGGCGGCGATATTAGTACAGGTACGTGACAAAGGGGGGAGAAAACCAGTGATCTGCATGTCAAGCCTTCGTGGCTCATTGGTTAATACACGTGATACGCTTTTAGGTATCCAACATGAGTGATCCATTCAAGCAAATTTGTAATCACATTTTTGCACTTGTTATTGCAATGAAACGCTGCAAGTCAAATATTATATAAGATATACGCACACTTAACAATACGCCCGTGATTAGCCATAAAAAATTTGTTCCTGTCATTTCAAAAGAAGGGTGCGTATCTTAAATATTTAACAACATTTTTTACTAGTAAGATGAATTAATTGGAAATCAATCACATCCCTGATGCGTGCCAAATGAACTCCGGTCTAATACCTTTAGTTGCACTTAATAAGATTAACAGTAAATGCACTTTTATAAAATAAGGAATAAAAAGCATTTTCTCATTTTGAGACTGTTTTATTGGTTATCATTCATCAAATCAACAGTCTTGGATAAAGATATCGATAACATATCAACATAAATGTCATATCGCCTGTGTTCCCAAGTCTACGGAAATATCCAAATTTTAAAGTACTTCCTCTTGTGTCTATGTAAATATATAGTGTTAGCTTCGGCCAACTTTTGTCCCAAAAAATTCATTAAATTTGTTTGTATCATTTCATGCTAGTTTGTATTTTTCATATTAAATAACTGTTAGTCGGTCATTTTATATAAAATATTTGTTTACAAAAGTAAAAATGTTTGCTGTGGCTCAGAAAACTATTAAAACAAAGTTAATTATAATTAGTTATAAAAGCCCCAGGTATCCATGATTATACTGTATATGTGCAATTTAGCGTGTTTGGTTTTCATGAAAAGGATGGATTAATATTTTTTATAGCAAATATATACAGTACTGTCATTAACTGGTCACATTTACGTTTATAACCTGCCAATGATTTTTTGATACATTGATACATTAATCATCCTTCCTCTGTTAGTTATCATTACATTCAGTTTACTAGATGATGTCGCGTTGACAAGGAAATAACTACAATACAAATATTTAACTTTCCAATCTGCTACTGCTAACATGGACATCTATAAATACCTTGATTTCTAGGACTTCTTTAAGTAATTTCAAGTGAAACTACGCAAGAGCAGTAAACTAACCATGAAGCTCGTCGTGATACTACTCCTTGCATCCGTTGCTTGTATTAGTGCCTCTCCTGTAGTAAAAGCTACGCAGAAGGTATGTATTTTTAACGTTTAGATATCGCTAAAACATCAAAGAGGTGTATCTACATTTCATCCTGTTTTAGTAATTTTAATTACTTTTAATTAATTTTAAAAAATAAAAAGATAGATATATGAAAGTACACATTAAAAAAACTTAGTACTCTAAACTTTGCAAATCATGAGGTTAAATAGTTTGAATTCAGTCATATGTTCTAATAAGGCCATATTTGGGGAAAAATTGAGCTTTTCGCATTTTTAATTTTTAAAAAAACCTGCACCTTCTAACTTGAAACTTTGCATAAATAAGCTATGCATATATATTAACAAAAATGTGTCTCAGATTTTTTAATTTGCTTTGTTCAAAAGTTATATTTTTTTAACTAAAAGGATCAGATTAAAATCAGTAAAATGCTGACCTTTAAACTTTGAAAATTTATAACTTTTAAACGAAGCAAAATTTTGAAATGTAAGAAATTTTTAGATCTATATTTAGATGTATATCTAAAGATAATTTTCGCACAACTTTCAGCTTTGTGGGTGCAATGGTTTCTGACTTTAATTAAAATTTGAAAAACACAAGTTTTACACAGAATGATCATGAGAATTATTTTCAACATTTTTCTTTGGATTCATCAACATTAAAGTATAACCTTTGCAAAACAGTATACCTTTACCTCTGTTTCTCTTCATTTTGGTTATGAAAATTAACAAAGAAAGTTATAGTAGCCAAATAATAGTGTTTTTTGTATCTCTAGTCCTTAACCTTTCCTTGACAACAAAAAGTTTAATGCCATTAAGTGTAAGCCCGGAAGTAAACATGTAACAATTACATTTTGTGTAAATGACTGCACACATTCTTTTGTTACAGATGTCAGTAAATGTAATAAGTTATTTACAAATGGAGTATAAAAAATCATTCCTTATAATATATACCGTTTTGTTTCCAGCATTACAAAGTGCATGCAGTTGAGAAATTGGTAAATCTTGAAGAGGATGATCTGGAAAAGAACCAAGTCATTTATCATACTGCTAAACACAACAACATCGATGATACTACTGCTGTCATTCATGACTTTAATGCTGTAAGAATTTTATGTAAATATAGTTTACTAGTAGATACAAAACCGATGTTTACACAAACGTCACAGGAGATCACATCTCTAACAGTTTCTAAGAATTTTATATAATTTAGTTGCCATTTGATCACAAATTGTCGTAAAGTAGAACGATATTATTTTCATAGTGAAAAGGAACAAAATCTAAATTCATGTTTCAGAATATCACACTGTTCGTCGCTCATGAGTCAAAAGTATGCTACCTTGCCGAATTAATGACGTATTTATCCCAAGACCCAAAAGCAACAGAGGCAGCGTTTGACACAGTAAACGTAAGTTCCTCATTGAGACAATAGTACTTACTTTTCAAGTTTTCTCAATCTCGGAACTTTACCAAAGTATAATAAAGAAACGTCCAGAAATATTTATTTATTTATAAAAGTTGATAATTACGTTGATGAGATACAAAATATACATTTTCTTTTATAGTCAGATACTAACGAAATTGCTCGTATTGAAACTGCTCAAATGAGGATAATTAATGAACCCATCCTTGACCGTACTTTTTTAAGTGACGATCTCGCAGAAAAGTGTTTGAAGTATCCCATGTATCGTATTGAACTAATGCATGAAGAAATGACTGTTAAGAAGGAAAGACAAGTAGAGAATCTTGGTAAGCTGTTTTTAATTATACCTGAGATGGGTATAGCAAAGGCTTTTCCGGGGGGATGAAATTGGCATGCAGTGACTTCTTGAAAGACCCCACCCAGAAGGCAGCATATACTTTGAATAGCACCCGAATAGCACTGACCCCCGGGTTCTTTGTTAATAGAGTCCAACATTAGGGTACCTAAGGATTATACAACTCAAAGTTAAACTTATATTGAAAAGCTATCAGTAGAAAGATATAAGGAATCGGTCTTATTATTTCGTAGTACAACGCATTTTATTATCGTTTTAGATCACACACAGTCACGTGTTAGAAGAGACTCGCCCGGTTGGGGGTTGATTGACGGAGACAAGTGCCCTTTACCATGTGTTTCTTCAAGATGCATAGTACAGGACAGACATTGCCAATTTGTTGTTCAGTGTGATTTAGGAAAGAACAAATACGGTAAATTAACCCCTGACTGCAGCAAAGAGCAGGAGGTTCACAAATTTACACAGATCAACGTATGCAAGCCTTGCTGTGATCAACAGTGTGTCAATCAGATATATAGCGGCTTCCCAACTCTTCCACGACCGGTATCTAGCTATCCAAATTGCTAATGATTGTTACTGCAGGTTCGTGTGCCATATATAGGGCGTTCAGAGCGCTACACGCTTCGCTATATAATTATATATACTACGCGGTCAATTTTGTAATTAATAATATGAATATCATTATGTACTCGTCTGTATAATTTCCAAATATTTTTCATATTAAAAGTATAAACAAGATTTGTATTTATTTACAATTGTTGTACACATATTTCTTGTGGTATGATTTATCTAAAATAAACTGTGACTGACATTTTGAATATGACACTCCTACCTGCTCTTACATGCTTCTATATTTATTATGTATCACGCTGTCCTGTTTTTGGTACCAAACCGCGTTACATGGCTGTTTTGGTTGTGTGAATAATACCATTCACGTTTTGTTACATCATGGAATCCATTTACCTGATACCCTTTTTGAAAAGTGATGTATACCCAGCATGATAAAATGTCTCAAATAAAAAACGGAGAAAGGATTTGAGTCATATCCCCATGGATTTAAAAGTGAATCAGTGTGTTTATATTTTTCTGCAACTATAAACAATTAAGAGTATTAACAAAGTGTAATATTTAGTTTTACTCGATTGTGTCGTCAACGGCAGCTGAGCCCTGTTGAAGTTACCCAACCATTTTTTTTTCTCATGGAAATCGTCCGTTGTGGTTGTAAACACAATATATGAACTAAAAAATAGAATTTAAAGTAGGTTTTACTTTATTCCTCTCTATCATATAAAATATCTTTTATCTAATACCTAATTTACTTACTTGAAAAACTTCTAAACTACACATAAACTGTATAAAATAAAAAAGTGATAATACTTCGTCCTAACAGGTTTTAAACTATTGAAAAATTGGACCTGTACTTGCAGTGCTAGGTGGCGCTTTTAAAGTATTATCGGGATATCGCTAGCGGAATCTATCCAGTTGTAAATTTCGTGACTCACCTCTGCACCAGTATCTCGTAGGTGTAACATGTCGCTATCAGGCACAGTAATGTATGTTTATGTTGTTTGTAGACCTACTCTTCATAGTTTATAAAAATCTGTGAATGCAGCAAAGTAAATCTAGGGGACTATCTGTGACAAAACATTATTTTATTAAGTAACCCAGTTCGTGCACTTGTTGACGAGCCTTAGAATTAAAATTTATAATTTTAAAAATATAATTCCGTCTTAAACGTTTCCTGGAAATTTAGTCAACAACTCATTAAGTTATTCGATATCATGTAAGGAAGGATTGTTTGTAGGTTTTCTTGCACTGTGTTACGCATTTAGGTACTAGGTAGATTGACTGATTGAATTTCTTTCTTCATCATAACATTAAGTAAAAAACACAAAAATACAACACAAATAAAACAATTAGAACAGTGATCACAACCTTTTATTTTCCCCATAATACATTCAAAAATCTATAGTGAAAAGGATAAACACTAAAAAGTTTAAACATTAAAAACTTATTTCCATAGCAGTCCTTCACAAAATAAAAAATCTAAACAATGGCAGCATCATGGGTCCTATTAATTGCAATTTTCTCTAATCGCATATGATTTCGAATTAAGAAAACTAGTTAGATACAAAATCACTAATTTGTTCTGTATACATAGAGTTCAGTAGATAATTCTTGCTTTTTAACTTAAAAATGTCCTTTGATAGGCTGCATTTAATATCAGCAGGCAGACTATTCCATAACTTAACTTAATTACAGCTACTCTGGCCACAACCATTATTTTATCAAATCCTATTCACAGATGATACAAATATCCCAATAATACTACCAGGATAATAAAGCCAGGTGCATTAATTTTGTACCTATATTTTTGTTATTTTTATTGAATCAATGTACGCCAATCATGATTTACGAAAACAAAATGTGTTGTCAGAAAAACAACAACACAAGTTTACAATTTGGCATTAAATAGCCAATTGCAGCCATGGTAACAATTGCATCTCTTCCCTTTCTTTTGGCTCCTGGGCAGCCATGGGGACATATATATTTGGAAGTGGGCATAATTTCGCACAAAGTGAGAGAAATCACAACTTGAAAACGTCATTTTTATCAAAAATTGGGGGGATTATATCCAATCATGGCAAGTCGGCCAGTTTCCAGTATATTTCTCACTAATTTCAACAGGTGATCTGTTCTTAGAGTTCACGCAAAAGTTAATTGGTTAAGACAGCACGAAAAATCGGGAGTAGGCATGATACATGATTATCTTTATTTGTGACTGAACAGAATTTTCCGCGTAGAGTTAGTCTATGTACTAGAAGACAATACGTTACTACTGAGGTGGATGGGAAAATTAATTTTTTTAATTAATTAATTCTGTCAACAACTAACACTTATAGCAGAATGGTACCAATATCGTGTCCACGTGAAATATATACATGTACTAATGCGTTTCTTTGACTTCAATGTTACGAGAAAATCCTTTTTCAAAAATTAAAGCTACACCGAATATTTCTATGTTTCTACAAAGAAAAGTTCTGTCACTTCTTCCTTTCCATTTCAGCAGTAACACCACTTATATTTTTCAAAAATATACTCAATTATGTTTAATGGTTTTAATAAAATTAATGCACAAAAAGGAAGTTTTTAATGCTAATAAAATATTACTTTTTTGCGTTTCAAAAGAAGTTTTACTAGCATAGTAATTGAATATATACAACTAATACAACATAACTGGAAATATCCAATAATACTTAGCTATAGATTCTCGAGACCAAGTTTATCTGTTTGAAAGGACAAACCATAAGGGCAATAAAGAATATAAATTCAGCGGACAAGCAAATCATTGATGAATCTTGACCATAACCAAAAATGTAACTGTATGAGGCATTGCTCTAAAAGTTTTACATCAATAGCAAATAATTAGACAATAATATTTAATACATGGAACCATTTTAAGCAATATTGAAACTACGTATAAACCATGAATTCAGGAAATCTGTAGAAATTAGTCTGGCTTCCTTGAAAATTTAAAAAAGAGTACTATTGTTTTCTTGTAGAATAGCGTAGTTAATCTCTGGAAATATCCTTGTTTATTTAATCGATCGCTGGTGATCGTTCGATTTTGGACGGTAGTGAGTATAATGCATCAAGAAACTGGTCGACACAATGAAAATAGGCCGAAAAGTGACACAGAAAAAATCTGACTTTGGAGCATCTAAATACTCATCAAACTGAAATAATAATAATCAGAACTTATCTTAGATTGTACATCTCAGAAATGAAGACACGTATAACAAGAAATCAATGAAGTAAAACGATAAATATATTGCTTCCACAACACTATGTTACAAAATTATAAAAAGGGAAAACTGTAAAAAAGTGTTCGAAATAAAGATTTATTTTGATCTAACATTTGTACAGAAGGAATGTTTTCTAGCATCATATCATGTAAGACAATGATGTGCTGTTTGCTTCTTCCCCACTGAATCATTTTCCAACAAGATTTTCCATAACTACCGTAATCAGTGGATTGCCATCTATCGAAAATAAGAAAAACATGTTATTAAAAAGTCACGAAATTTACAATAGCGCAGGTTAACAGGTAATAAGTAGGCAAGTTCGGTTTCATTATTTAATTACTAATCTATCCATTTTATATCGCCCTGTAATAATACAACATATTTGGTTCGAACACCTTTCAATTTGTTTTAATAACTTTTTAATTAAATATCAGTAGTTCTGTTTCCACTTACTCTCGCAGTAGTATTTCAATCCTGTTTCCGGGTCGTTCGAACTAGTGCAGAAAA
>JAOXYB010044760.1:0-12480 GCA_028565635.1 Phoronis ovalis | reverse complement strand
CAGTGAATCTGACGCGGCGGACGCGGCGGTTGCAGGGTAAATCCAAAGTACCTCCAGCCTACTGCTGGGGGTACAATAAAAAAGTAAAACTGTTATGTTGATAAAGGGATTTGAAAAACAATCACAGGGGTTGAACCGTGGATCTTCAGCCAAACGCTCAAACAGAAGATATAAACAAAAACGTAACCTTTTACGTGGCGGTAACCTTGTAAAGTATTACGTTTTCAATTAAAAATTAATTATTTTTATAACCTACCCACCTTGTTGCATTACTTTAGCCTAAAAACTACTGACTTTTAAACAAAATAAAATGTTTGGCCGGTGGCGCCCCTTGGTGATGTCCTTGCCATCTATTACACAACCAATTAAAATATAACTGCTCAATTAACCTGCCCACCAAGTATCGTCACGCAAAGAGACTACTCGAGTTACAGGTGGCCTTAAACTATTAAAATATAATTAATCAATTAACCTTCTCATCGAGTTTCAATATTCTAGCATAAAGACTACTTAGTAAGCTAGATAGCCTTTTAGCAAAGGCACGGTTGCTCATATTGGCATATGAACGTTACCTGACCTCTAAATCACCTTGCAACATCATTTTTGAACTTTTCAGCAAATAATAAAAATCCATTGCTTTGGAACTTCTTGACTTCTATGCTTTCTAAAAAATTGGAGAGCTTGAACTTTGACCTCTAGATGATCTTTTGACATCAAGATCAACTCTGGACTGCCATATGTCAAAGTACAGTCCTACTGGACTAACCAGTATGACGCAGTGTTTCTTCCATAACATTAATTAACCGTAGCAGACTTCGAGATATAGCTTAGTGAAAATTGGAAGATCAATAAGTTAATTGAAAAGATGCCAAAAAAATAAATATAAAACCTTTTAGTACCAACATTTTCTGAAAGATCATCCGAAATACTTGACTATAACTCAAATTGGAAGATCAATAGATTAATTGAAAACATGCCAAAAAATAAAACACACCTTTTAGTACTGAAATATTAAACAAAATCATCAAAATTACTTGACGCTACCATTCTTGAACATTTTGAGCAATTTTAAAATTTGACATTTGACCTACAAATAACTTTTTGACCTCAAGGTCAACAATGGCCTACCCCGGGATGTCACACATCTAGTACCAAATTCCTAGCTGTAACTGTCTTCGAGATATATAGCTTGCTGAAAATTGCAAAAAAGAAGAAATCATACAAAACCAATAGGTTTGCTCCCTTATAGGAGCAACCCTAATAAACACAATCATAAACATTCACTTGTTCACTAGATCTGTATGTGACTAATGTAATTATATATTAGTTATATAATCTACCCTACCCTATATAATTATTTATATAACCTATCCATCAAGTTGCATTACTGTAGTTCGAAAACTACTGGAGGTATAATCATAAAGGATCACTGAGTGCAAACAAGCAGGCGAAAGTGATCTATAGTGTCACCCTGTACTACTCCCATATTATACTAACAAAGCAGGCGGGTTGTTTTTCTAAAAGAGCCTGGTAGAACGTCTCTAACAGTGCACTGCCGCACATAGTATGTTTTCCTTAATAGCCAAATAAGCTGGCGGTGTCAAGCAATTAAAAGTAACAGTGATAACGGTGTCAGTAATATGCATTTAATTACATAACATCTTGGAAATACGTATTATTTGCAGACTATGTCTTTTTTCCAAATATTTTGTGTGCATCAGACGAACAGGGACGATTGATATGGTATAATTCATTGGAATATCAGGGGCGCCCCAAGATGTTAGGTTGTGGGGTTCAATTTTTATATAAAAAAAATTGCAGTGTATTTTGGTATTTTTAATTTGTTTGCTATAATTTTTGTTGTGTAAATTACTTTTTCATTATTTAAGGGGTGCCCGAATAAATTTCCAGAACACCCCCCGACCACCCTCACCCCCCACCACACATACCTAAACTGTCACTCCTCCCGCTGTATAAAAGAACAACGAAATTTTAATAAAAGGCACTGCGTATCCGGATGTCGTAGCCTATGGTCTAGTACACAAGAAGAACTAAACAGTTTGAAATAAGTCGGCAGAGCTACTGAGATTTGATTGGTTGTACCGCTGTCTTCAGGTAGAGTATTATAACACACATTTTAAAATAACATGTTTGTACTTTCCATGGTAAATTGCATAGTTGTACTGCTCTTTGCTTTTATTTGTAATCGTTTTCGATACGCGATGACAACTTATAATAAATGAAGATCTGAAAGTAATTCAAGTGTCCGCACATCGACTAATAATAATCGGTTTTGTAATAAAAGTAATTGAATTTAAATATTTAAAAAAAACTTCAAAATATTATCTAAAAATTGAAATTAAATCAATGTTGGCTGGGGAAAATATATATTTAGCTTAGTCTGATATAACTCAGCCTAGTTCGAATCGAGGGATTTACGTCTAGACGTGGATGTTGTATTTTGTATCAAATAAACATCTAATGTGGTTTATTATAAAAGCATGTATTTCTAATTAAACTTACAAAATCCTTTAATATCACTTGCTCCCGAGCTTTATTAACGTCCCTCATTTGAAATGAGACCGAGATTCTCATGAACGTGTTGCATTATTAGCGTTTGAGAGAGACAGATAAATAGCTAGGCGCTCTTTGCAAATGCTTCAAAACCAGAAATCTGTTCAGAAACCTGTTTCACATTTTCGTAGTTTACGTACTTGCAAATATTTCTTTTCCCAAAATATCCTTTGTATTTTGTTGCAAGTAAAATACGCTACCTGAATTATTCACTATAGAAGACAACGCATTTTATAATCCCTTTTGCACAATAATCATTTTACGTACAGTTTGTATTCTGTTATTTCATTTGGCGTATCTTTTGGCGGGCTTTGGGCCCGGGGGGTGGTACTTGGCAGAAACGTTGGTAAGGGTGTGCAGCCCAGGGTAAAAATCCCCTGACCCTGTGGTAAATGGAGATCACCAAAAATATACCGTCGTAAATGAAAAACAAATGAAAAATGTACGCTGTCGTAAATAGCTCTCCCGAAATAGATACCCTGCGTAAAATTCACCTATACATTATATACCCTGTGGTAAATAAATATTGATAAATTTACGAACCTTAATTTTTAATATCTGTCGTAAATGCGTTTTTCAAGAAATACTCCCTGTGGTAATGAATATTTTTTGAAAATATACCCTGTGGTAAATATTCAGCAAGAAAAATATACTCTGTGGTAAATAAGGCTTTGAGAAGTGTGAAAAACATACCCTGTGGTAAATGTGGGAGCTGAAACAAGGGGCCTATTAGGCGGCACATATACATAGTGATTTTGAATGGCAGTACCCCCGGGCTTTGGATACTACATAGAATCTAATATCTTAATCACAGCTACATGAATCTTCACAATAAAATGAAAAACAGAACACAGACGAATGTCAAATGCTGTTAAGCATGCATACAGTTTAACTGCACAAAAGTCCGAGTAACCTGAACGTATTCCTACGTGTCACAACCTTGAACTAATCCTATAATTATACGGTATGAAGCACGCTATGAAGACGTAATCATATTGAATAAGCGAGCACCAGCCTTCAAAATAGCCCACGTGCAGGCGAGTTTTTATTTCTCAGTAAGCAACTATACAGTGAGAAATATTAAAATAGAGTTATATACATTTGTTATTATAGGGCAGCTCCCTATATGAGATCAGCATGCGAAAATCTATATCAGAGGCAACTGCCTCTGGTAACTATAGCTTCCACTGTCTGTATAGTAAAAAGAAAATAAAAAGCTATAGACAATATCGATAATCTGTAATTACGTGTGTAACCTTGTATCATACGGTAAACATGAAGTAAGTCTTCAGAACAGGGAACGTCACTTTGACATACTACGACTCCTGAATACTACTTATCGTATGACGGTCAATGCTGGGAAGGTATGGCTCCACCAAGTACATGCAAATGCTCTATTGCATTATAAGACTGCATTGTCGTGATTTTCGAATACAAAATTGGGAAAATATAGAGAAGACCTACTAATTAGCATGCTTGTCTCAAAGAAAACATGGTAGTAGTGATTGTCACACTGGAAAGCAACATAAATTTACTTTTTAAATGTTAAGAACACCTCTTCATTTCTCTGTGAGGAAAGAAAACTTTTCCCACGGGAATGAAAATATTATTTTTACTTCTTCCTTTACAAATGTTTGAGTTACACGATTGCTATTATATTTTTAAACATATGAAAAATACCAACATAATAAAACCTTATGCTTCATATCTAGCAGCATTATATTTACAATGGAGTGGTTAACCTCAGTTATCTGATTGGAATCAGCTCATAACAAAGATCAAACCTATTTTCCTACACTTATTTAAACAGGTATTCAGACTATATTATGTCCCTGTCTGTAACTAGCAGCACTGGAGCGGATAACGCCAGATATCTGATTGGAATCAGCTCATAACAAAAGATCAAACATATTTTCCTACACTTATTTAAACAGGTATTCAGACTATATTATGCCCGTGCCTGGTAGCAGCATTGGAGCGGATAACGTCAATTATCTGATTGGAATCAGCTCATAACAAAAGATCAAACATATATTTTCATTCACTTATTTAAACAGGTATTCAGACTGTTATGTTAGGCCCCTGTACACCAGGTATTCAGACTATATTATGCCCGTGCCTGGTAGCAGCATTGGAGCGGATAACGTCAGTTATCTGATTGGAATCAGCTCATAACAAAAGATCAAACATATATTTTCATTCACTTATTTAAACAGGTATTCAGACTGTTATGTTAGGCCCCTGTACACCAGGTATTCAGACTATATTATGCCCCGTGCCTGGTAGCAGCATTGGAGCGGATAACGTCAGTTAACTGATTGGAATCAGCTCATAACAAAAGATCAAACATATATTTTCATTCACTTATTTAAGCAGGTATTCAGACTGTTATGTTATGCCCCTGTACACCTAAACAGTAATTTGTATAGCCACAAATTAAAAAAAAATGTTGGGGCATGATGTACTTTGATTTGAGATCTCAAAAGTACATTTCATTATATTGCAACACATCAAGCAATTCCCTTTATAATTATAAAATGATACTTTTCTTTCCGAATATCCCTGAATCGGGTAAATATATTGCTTGAAAGATTTTGTTATCACGCATCTACATCACATGATTTGCAAAAAATAGTCTGGGTGAATCTATACTGCTGAACAACAGGTTAGCGGGATTACTTAGTCGTTCTTTTCTGTTCTCTTTTAAGTGGCGCATAGGTAGTGCAGATGGCGGTACTGTTGCATGCATTTTTACCTGTCTGGTAACCCATTTAATTCATTAATAAAAATTCACGAAACCGGGGTCAGTAGAAATTAAGGATCTGATATAATTTGGTTACGGACTCGGACATTTAAATGTAGGTGAAAAACTATTTTTTTCCTCAAAATTATGTCTTACATTTAAATTCAAGCGTTATCTATGCAAAATTCTGCCCAAAATGGCAACCCTTAGAAAGACAGACATTTATCATATGAAGTAACATCCCTTATACGGCTGTTTAAAATGACAATTTAATTATATCCCAACACCCCTTGCCTGTAGATTATGACGTATGGAATGCTAGGATCCCTGAACTAAGCATCCTCATGCAGCCACGACTTTAAACTTGAACTTATTAATAAAAAATAGCCAAAATTGTGCTTAGCTCATCACACTTTCTAGGTATTTTTTTTTGCAAAAAGTGCTTATTTTATAAAAATTCAGAGTGATTATGAGTCTTGGAGTTGCTTTAGGTTCTCTGTCCCTTTCCTTTCTCTATCACAAGGAGTTAGTAAAGACATTGTGATTCGTACATTTTACAAAATATATGAAATTATTAAAATAGATATTTGTATATTTTATGCAAAAAAAGTTGAACATTGGCACATAGCTGCACACTTGCAACCATTATGATGGGAATTTGTATGTCAAATTTCTCTGATATATCCAGTAATTCGGTATAACTTAGTGCATTTACTTCCATCGTTTCAGACATGTCCAAATAATGATCTCAGTATAAACAGTACAGCTTAAATGTATCGTCCCAGTACATTTGAATCAGTTTTTTTATTAATTCAAAGTGTCAACCAGTTTTAATCAGAAACGTTTCAGGTCATTGCTTTTACAAAGAGAACTTGTTTCCTTTGGCAACGAACAGACTGCTTGAAGGCTTGTCCACTGTGATACGTTATCTCATATTGTGCGACTTTTCATCTCATATTGAATGCATACTATGCATCAAAAAATCTTATATCTTTCAGCAATATTTTGTAAGATTTATGTCTAAGCTTGCAAATGATCCCAGCCTCATGAGTTTTACAGTATGATCTATTTAAAAACAATTTAATTCTCTTCCTTCACAAATGTTTGAGTGACATGATTGCTATCTAATTACTAAAAATATCGAAAATATCACAATAATAATAGCTTATGATTCATATCTGGAAGCATAGTGCATACAATGGGGCAGTTATCGTCTGTTATCCGTTTCATTTAAATCAGAAATCATAACAGGTATTCATATTATGGTACGCACCTGTACACCAAAATGTAGCTAGTTTCACAGTATGGTCACAAATTAAAAAAAATCTTGCTGTTTGGGTCCATGCCATAGTTTTGGATCTCACAAATGTATTTTATATTAACTAATCAGTTATCACAGCAATACATAATGAATGCACATCAAGCATTATATAAAATGATAGGTATATCTTTCAGTTTTAAGAAAGGTATCTTTATGAATCATTAAGAAATGTTGCTTGGAAAATTTTACTTTGAATTCATACATCCATATTACTCAACATAATGTGCTGAAAATAGACTGGGAGTATCTGTAATGCTGTCAGACACCACTTGTATGGGGTTATTTAGAGTAGGTATAAGGACACAATTGATTTTCCCAGCCACTTCTATAGTAAATTCAGGTAATTTAAATCATTATAAAAATTTCGTAAACTTTCCTCGAAGAAAATGACCTGTTAAGAACTGAAGATTATTAAGTATACTACTCCCAGTTACTTTTTCGTGCAGGCATGACCAAACATTTTTGCTATTCCACTTTGTAGACTAACCCCAGAGAAAATGCAACCTAACAAATTAAGTGACAAAATTCATAGCTTCGCCCTAGCTCAAATAATCCTATCAAATTTTGGTTTATTTTACTTTACGAAAAAGCTAATATTAGTTTCAATCTCTTGTACAGTACGTGATTTCATCAGTTGTAACCTTACATTTATGCCAAATTGAAAATGGCATATCTGAGATTCTTGATGAGCATGAATTTCTGTTAAAAACATCTCCTTGACAAAGTGTACAGTTCAATTTTTTGAAGATATGCCTATTGTTCATAATAAAAGTGGATGTGATAAGCCCCCACCAAGGACATGATTTAATTTCTGATAAGCCTTTTCTGTGACTGTTTCACACCAGTATGGGTATGTTTGAAATAGTAAAATGTACAGCATGGATAACATTAACTATAAAATATGGCTTGCCTGAGTACAGGTAAACATTAAAATACATTTTTATGAGGTTTGGAGAGTATTTTCATTTGTTTTGTATATTTTACAGCTTTTTTTGAAGAAATTTCCCAAACACCCAAACTAATGAAAAGAATGCACATAAAGAGATAATTTCAAGTAAAATTATATATTTCTTTCCCTAAGGATGACTACACTAATGCATTCATACAGTCAAACATACAAAAAAATATGTAAAATTGCAACAATGGCCAACAATACAATGAGGGCATCTCCTAGGTGACCAGTCACAAAATAGTTGATTTTTTAACTGTTCAAGTGTTTAAACCAAGAACAGCTTGCCTTCACTAGTTTTTGAATATTTTTTGCTTTTAACAGTTTAAGATTACAGTTTTGAGACATTTTTGTGGAAATTACTGTTAAATTTACATAAAAAATACTATGTCGAGAGGTCACCTTAGAAGAACGCGAACCTGGTTTAAATCTGGACATCAAGTTCTTTCTTATCATGATAAATGTGTCTAGATGGGAGGTAAATCTTCAAAAGCATTCGCAAACTGCCACTGAGTCGATGAGTGCATGAACAGAATCAAGAGTAAACCTGCAAAAGAAATGGCGATAAATAGTGAAATCAATGCCAATGGGGTCTGTCTGACTAGGGGACCTGTGTGCAAAGTTGCATGCTGGTACTGGTACTGGTATATAATATGTACATACTACTCATTAATAGATATTTCGATGATTTCTGTGTACAGTTCCTAAGTCTGCTCGTACTTGCCTTGTCCATTCACTCAGCTAAACATTTGTAATCACACAAAACTGACCCCAACCCACACATATCAAGAAATACCCAGATAAGACCAGTATAAATAAAAAAATCAAGGGGTCAACAAGTGCGAAATTATATTACCAGCCAAATACAGCATCGATAAATGACAAAAAACACTCATATGCTAGTTAAAATATCAGTATGAAGAGATACAGCTCAACTCGGTCAGGGGATATACCTCTACAAACAGGTGTAGCAAGCAAGTTCTATATAGACAATGGCCAGTGCATTTTCTAAAGTTTTGACATGCTTGCCTCTTGTTGTTAATAAAAGGAGGCTTCGAGTTTATCTGAACAAGATTTACACACACATACATACATACATACACACGAATGCACAGAAGTGTGACAGGGAGTTGAACTATCTCTGTTTTCACTCATTGCAGTCATTAGTCCTGGTTCATGACGTTCTACACTAGCTCATATTAATCTGACTTGTGAGCTGTAGGAACAGACATGGAAACTTACATAGCCAATTACAGTGAAAGTGCCCAAACTTGGAAATCTATTGAATTCCTACCGCATTAGTTTATACAACACTGTCCAGATACTCTCTGATTATCCAACTTAAACTTCAACTACTCCCTTCACCATTTGAAACTCTTGAATTCAGTTTTTATCATGCAGTAAGCTTGTTTTACCCTGGGCCTCACACACCAAACCAATTTTTTGACAAGTACCCCATCCCTCTGGGGTATCTGGACGCTGATATATGAATTCATTCTGTAGGAATTACATAGATTTCGAAGTTTGGGGACTTTCACTGTAATTGGCTATGTAACTTTCCATGACTGTTCGCACAGCTCACAAGTCAGATTATCAAGAGCTAGTGCAGAACGTCATGAACCAGGTCTATGCAGTCATTAGTCAAGACATTAATGCGACCTGGACTTAATTACTCCGTGCCGAATATGAAACTGATCAGATAGAAACTGTTATTAAGATGCAATCTCGCAAATCAACATGGCCGCCAGTCGGCCATATTGGAAGTAACCTAGGTCAAAATTACACATAGCATGAACTGCGACCTGGACTTACTCTGTGCCGAATGTGAAACTGATTGGATAAAACTGAAGCTGTTATTATGACGTGCAATCTCGCGAATCAACATGGCCGCCAGTTGCCATGTTGGAAGTAATGCAGGTCAATATTAAACATAACCTGTACTTTGTCCTGTACTTACTGTGTACCCAATATGGAGCTGATCGGATAAAAACTAAAGCAGTTATTGCGAGACAAAGAAAGTGTTATGCACGGCAAAAAATGTCCAAGAATTGTTACGGCATTTGACCTACTTGCCAAGGTCACTTTAAAATGTCACCTAGGCTATTAAGCCCACCAGTCTATGGTCTTCCTAGAACAACCTTTGAATCGTCCAGGTAGCGTTTTGTACACAACGTTACGTGCCCTCTCGGGAACAAACATGGCCACCAGTCGGCCATATTGGAAGTAATCAAGGTCAAAAGCAACAGCCTTGCACTTTGACCTGTATTTACTCTGTACCAAATATGAAGCTGATCGGGTAAAAACTGAAGCTGTTATCGCAAGACAAAGAAAGTGTTACATACGACGACAATGACAACGACGCCTTCGCTACGACTTATGCCCAGCCACTATGTGGATGGGCATAAAAAGGAGTCCTAATCCTAATAAAACTTTTCGCACTATAAAAGTGCACTCCTCAGTACCCCCCTATCTGCAAAGATAAAGATTGTAACATGCAGACAGCAATTCTTGCACCTTATCTCCTACAGAAAGTTTTGAGCTATATATGCAGATAATAACTCTTGTTTAAGTTAAAATAAGTGACTATAAACAATACCAAATATTGTCTTTAACTAAAAAGTGTCTCTTGCTAATGCTACAACCATGTAAGGTATCAAAAGTAGGATTATAAACAACATACCCTCATATACACATACCCTCTTACATTTCTACTGTGGTGACCTCTGGTGTTGAACACATCAAAAACGCTAAAGACACTACTTCAAGCAGATCTAAAGATAGAGAAGGGTACAGTTTGTAGAATACAATAGGCATATTGTTGCAGCAGAATACTGCAAGTTACATTTTTCAAATAGTTAAATATAAAATATTATACTGCCAACTCAATTTGCAATTGGTATGGACATGCATTCATCAACTATCCACATTTGCCTGAAAGAGAACTCGTTCAGTACCACATGTTAAAAGGTTAAAATGGGTAAATCTGTGGGCATATAACTAACATATGTTTGAATATCTGAAGAGCATACATATGTAGGAATCTAAAAATAAAATGAAAACTACACATGTATCCAACACCGTATGTGTCTGCTGAACACGACTGAGTTACCACTCCTCAGGGCCTTAGTCAAACGCAGTAGAAATTCTTAATTTCATAGCTGCATTATATAACACATGTTATCTTTGCCACTGAACACAATTAATAGAGAAAACAGTGCATTAATTTCAACATTACGTGACTATTTGATCAATGAGTTACTTATTAACAGGCCAAGAAAGTGACCTATAATCCTTATTGAAATACACAAAGTTCTCCCTTGTAGGCACATGCATTTGCCATTCAACAATCATAACATATGAGTACTCCCAGTATATCCTTTATCTGTAAAAATAAGATTGAACTTCAAGAAAAATCTCCTTAAGTTTTCTTGTGAAATGTCATGTTTAATTCTACAGTTTTATTGATAAACAGTTATTAGAATAAACAGTCATTATTTTATTCTACACATCATTCACTTGTAATTCTGAACGCCAATTCGGTTTCAGCTACAGCATCTTGACTTGATATGTACCACATGATACCTTATATTATGTGAGATAGCAGGAGAATGCTGTTCACAATGAAATGTACATTAATTACTGTCCATGAAATGTTGCGTACAGCTTTTGTGGTACAGAAGACTTAATTATTAGAACATTTAGTTTTAGTCCCCTTAATGGTCTGTGTTTTTTCAGGACCAGAGGGTAACACTCAACGATTCCAACACATTATAATTTTCCTGTTTAAATTATGAACTATGGGGTTCAACACACAGCTATATATTTGTCAGCTCAGTAGAATCCATTCAAGTATCTTGCAATTTGTAACAATTAACATCCCATCCAGGGTCAAGTATACTGAGATGCAATGGGGGACCTACTGTCTTCGACTTCAGATTCAGTTTTGGGATAGGGGTTACACGGATTCATCATAAAATTAGCTAATATCATAAGAAATAATACCACGGAATATCATTCAGTACCACTTGCTAAAAGGTCAAGATTTGCTAATATGTGGGTACAGCTAACAAAATGTTCAATCTCTGAGCAGCATATCTGTAACAATCTAACACCAAATATACATCCACCCATAGTATCTGTCCGATGGGCATGGACGAGCTACCCTTCTAAAGGCGTTATTCAAGTTTAGTACATGTCTTGTTAGCCACTGAGCAAAGTTAACAAAGCAAATTGTGTTAATTGTAAAGTTATGTTTGTACGCGTTGTGCGGTTTTTCACAGGCTTCAGCTTATGTTTAAATATAGTTGGCACCTTGGCATCTTTATTCTCAAAATGTTCGGAACATAATCGCGATGTTTCCTTGACAGCTAAATCCACTCGGTTCACTCTCTTCACCCGCTGCCTTCTGATAACATGATTTTTTTGGAAAACGATGTAGAGAAACGTGTTTACCGTCTCTTCCTTGCTTTCCGCTGAAGTTATGATACCCATATGCACAGCAGTAGATCTTTCCAATTGTCCCAATAATTAAAATAATTACATACAAACTAGCATGTGAATACAAAACACGATGTTGCCCTAATATGGCGGTAAAGTGAACTATCCAATCGCTGCGATCCTATCGGCATATCGCTGCGATCCTAGAGGCCACCAGGAGAGTGATTTATTTGCAATGTGGAGAATTGTAAAATTATGTTTGTATGACCAATGAGCTAGCTGCATAAAACAGGACAAACTCAAATTTCCAATTGTAGAAGCACATCACAGACTATTAATATACACACACACACGCTACATACATTCACACACACACACACACACCACACCACACCACACCACACCACACCACACCACACCACACCACACCACACCACACCACACCACACCACACCA
>JAOXYB010044738.1:0-12484 GCA_028565635.1 Phoronis ovalis | reverse complement strand
ATATTATACAGCACAACCAGTCGAATACGCCAACATGCATTCAAACTATGTGTTGGCAACTAGACAAAAGAAAAACAAAAAATTAATTCTATAATAGCAATAAGGTGCAGCCATCTGCAACAGGCGGCAACTTTTTGTTTAGAAAAATCAGCAGCATTATGCCGGTAAAGTAACCTTCAATAGACAAGTTTTACAAAGAAACTAAGTGAGTTTCCATGTGTCAAGGTTGTTGCAATAACATGTTTGCTTACCTATCCAAAACAAATCCAAAAACTTAGTTAATGAAAACAGTGTTTTATGAATTTTGATTTAGGATAATATCTATATTAATTGTATCTAGTAAACAGTATTTATTATTTATATTTTAATCTCCACAGCAAACGGCGTTTTCAAGTGCAGTACGGGAGGTCCTTTTATTGAAATTCGACATGTTTAAGTTCGTTGCTATAACAAATATATTAACAACCAAGTAACAAATAAATAAGGAAATATAACATGCCTTAATCTTAAAGCCAGAAATTTGATTCCAATCATTAATAATAATAACTTTTGTATTAACCATTGCACTAAATGTGAAATCTCAGGGCCACTGTTTTCTCACGACAAGCAGATAGATATATGATTTTCCACTAAGTACTGCTGATCTATACATGCGTTTCTGTGATTTAGAATAACATTTTCAGAACTATGAAGTTGTAGTGATTTTAAAAGTCCCATTGATTACCCTAATATTCCACTGATCTTCGTAGTTTTTATATTTTTTCGATTTTCGTTCTAACTCACAATTACACTGAAAATCTTAATGTAGGACTACAAAAAGACGACCAGGATATTTCATTGGGATTTTTATTTATTTTCACAGAAATTTATTTTTATCAAATACATCTATTTTAATGCATCAGTACACATACGGTTCCTTAAATTTTTATTCTTTTATTTAAAATGTTTTGTCCGGAACAAGAAATAATAATTATTTATATAAGGCTTGAAATAACGCTATTGCATTTGCATGGCATTGCAACTGACCGTTGTATCTATAAAATTTATAAAATATACGAAGTATATATAATATATATTCGTTGTAAAAATACTTTGAGCACTCATTTGATGAAACAGATTATTTTAGTGCATATTGAAAAAGAAATACATGTATGTACAACCAACAAAACCAAGAGCATAATTTTTTTTCTGTTAAAAAAACTGAGGATATATTTCCTCATATACATATTATTTTAATAAGTGCTTTTATGTTTCAAATTTAAAAAAAAAATGTCTTGCAGCACAGAATTATCATCAACAAAGAAGTCTATCTAGTGTATCTTTGCAATGAAAAAAATAAATACGCAATTTTAGTCCACATAAACTTTATGCACTAAAGCGGAAAAGGGAAATCACGGCAACTGCTCAACAGTCAACAGGTGAATTTTCAGTACTTGCTTTTGAGAACAAGTCGTTGTAAAGATGGGCGGGTATACACTTACTTAATCAAAATGTCACTTAATTGCATTGAGTGTAGTCGACTTATCGTTCTGGTATTAAATAAACATTCGTAAAAAAATATTTATTTTTCTCATTCAATATAAAGCTTTTCTGGAAATTTAACATATGTGCTATTTTAAATAGTATTTTTAGGCTCATCTTTAAAATGCGCAAATAAAATATATTTTGTAAAGCAAAGTACCGTGATAATGCACAAGGTACATATTAAATTCGTGATTACTACAAAAACCAACTACACTCCTTAATTTGTTATGGAATATAGGTTAAACCGCTCCGACAATTTTAGAGATGTATTCAACTTAGTGTTTTTATAAAATAAAATAAATGTCTAAGACACTAAGTAATAATTTGAAAATAGTATACACGATATTAACAATCTTTATAAGTCTATTGTTGTAAATTATATGGCAAATTTCATAGAGATTAAACATTCCAAATAGGTGGTATTGGTCTTTTCGGAAATTCCAACTCTGTACCGTAATAGCAAAACACCCAATTTATGTGTTGAAACTGAATTTAAAACGAACGAAATAATTGCATGTTTAATAAAAAAAAATTTAAAATGGAGTTATAGTTAAAAATATATTACTCGGCATATGACAAGTATGTGAAACATTAAGCACAATTAAAATTATGCGCACGTAATTGATTTATTTTAATATCAATCATACGTAATGAACAATAATAAAACAAAAACAAATTTAAATGTTGAAAAAATGTAACATACCTGTTCCTGATTCGTTGAAGGTACTTGTCGTTTCAGGTATTATTGTACTTGAACTTTCAATAGATGTAACGGTAGTCGACCCAAGCACAGAAGCCACCACACAAATAAGCACGATAAAAATTGCTCGCCAACTATCCATTTTGCATATAAACTTATTTTTTATGGTAACTCTTTTATCTGCATCTTGTACACAGTATACAGCTTTTGGTGTTTCCCGATACCTGTCAATGTATGAGTTAATTAACTTTACCCACAGCTAATCACAGGCTGAACATGTACAAACTGAAATATACGTGTTCATTCCGCCTTTTTATACGATAGCGTAAGCGGCTGCGGTGTGCCCCTCTATGCACCAGAACAATTGGCTCTTTCAGAATGTTTTGTAGTGTTAGTTTTCGTTGAATTAACTACATCTTATTAAAATAAGGAAAGCGATAGTTATTATTGCTTACTTAGTGCATTAAAATAAACAAATGTAGATCATTTTAAAATAGTTAAAATAGATGTGTAATAAGAAAAATGTTGCAATAAATAACAGCTATGTATTTTTCAGCTAAAAGTAATATATAATTATGTAGTCAGTGAAAATAAACTATATCAGTATGCTGTTTGGATGCCGTAGGTGACATAGCAAAATGTATACATTCGATCCCACAATCTACGTTTCTTGAATGCTAGCTCAGCTGTACAGAGAACTCTTCATTCACACACGTAGAGAACTATGGGATAATAGGGTTACTATTTGCGATGCTACATGTACGTAGATGTTAATCATCAGTTAAAGTTAGAGTTCATTTCGCGTTAAGGGAAAGTCAGAGTACAGCGTGCTCTAGCCATGTTAATAAATAACACTAGTTGTGAGTTGAATAAGACAATTACTGGGCTTACTCTCATTATAGTAAGACCGTTATCTTATTTATTGAATGAATACAACGTTTTGCAACTATACTAGTGCTTAGTATAAGAATGTATGCACTTTGAACGATTGCATGGCTACGCGTACTTCTATACAATGTTATAAATGTTACTAGCAAAATTATAATGTTTAGTTATGAAACTGGTAATAAGCTATCTGCATGCACTAGGTAGCAGCACCTCCATTTTTTTTTCTTATAAAGAATATCTACCATTCACCACATTTCTCAAGTTTCTTACTATCAAATACTGAGTTTTTGAACTATGCCTATTTTTAGTACATCCATTGCGTTTACATACATTCGTTGCTTGCATATTAACTGATCCAACATCACACATTACTTTACTCTGCCACGGACAGTAGGTCGTATCTCTAAAGTATAATCATCAACATATAATATTTTTTATTTGGATTTAAAGTTTTGTAGTTATCATCCAATCACACTTGCCTATTCTCCCCGCAGTATACCTTCCACATGCGACGGAAGGTTCGCTCCACGGTAGATGACGAAAGCAAACGCTTTTTGATAGAGTTAATAGACTATTGCATGCACTTGAGGGCGCTACAGTCACAATACAGTCAGACCCTGTCAATACCGTGATCCTTTAGTTATACACAAAACTTGTTTTTTTTTAATCTGACGTTAGAAAAGATTTAATTAACCGCTGAAATTTAATAAAATAAAAAAATATTCAGTGATAAATAGTTGTTTATGTATTGATATGCTCACAAAAAGGAGGGTATTTCTTAGATCAAAGAACATCAGATTTTTTTCGGTTTTGGCTCAACATGCGAAGCATGCGTTTTATGAATGAATCGCTTGAGCGCATGCAGAACTACGTCGTTGTTCATTCACAGAATGCGACATGCTGGGATAGTTTGGGTCTGGGACTGATGGCTCCATCAAGTGCATGCAAATAGTCTATTAAAGCGCGACTTCAGAGAACTAAAACACTAGTACTACAAACAGTTAAATCTGACGCGGCTAAGACTTTCTGAACAAACACTATTATACAGGTACATCATTAACCGGCTATACTCGAGACAAACTGAAATCTCATCCTCTCCCTCTGCTCACTCGGGGATTAAAACTAAGCAGCGCACTTTTTTGCAAAAACGATACACATGTATCGACACGCGGCTTCAATCGAGGTGGAATGCTCAGCAATTGTGCCCACACTTAATTATAACATACAACTAACAATTTCGTAGTTATAAAGAAACGTTTCTTTCGTATAATTAATGTTAACGTTACAACTTTGCTGAACTTAACGTAGATTACTCCGAGCCGAACTAGGTTTAAAGATCCTTTGCGGGGCGTTTTCTCCAGTTTGCAGCGGATACAAAATATCTAATCTCAGATATCGATGAGGGTTTGGAAATATTTTTATTTAATGTTGACATAAATTATTTTCCCATTACAAGGACAGGAGGTGACTTAGTCCCGGGGAATTAGTGGTGTGCTCTGTAAACCCCTGTGATCCATTAGACATCTAATGCATACAACAGTTTGCTGGCCGGGAATTGGGCCGGAAAATGTATCGCGTGCGTGCCATATTTTACAAAACATTTATAACGAAGTATTTAATTGATTATATTACACAGTGATGCACATTTATATTTGTGTTGTACTACATAACGTATTAACTTAATGCTGGAATGTAAACTGCATTACTCCAAACAGACAGAACCCATTTGTCGCAAACTATTTCCGTGTAAGAATATCGCAACGCTTCATAAAATTATAAAGAGAATGTTGTGGATTAACGAATAATGCTCGACTTAAGTAAACAGAGTCAAGACAAAATGTTAACTTTTCGACTTAAAAAATGTGGTGCTTGAATTTTTGAGAATAAATATTTGCTTAGGTTTTTGGTATATTTTTTTGAGTTAAATATTATTCCTGATATTTGCTTTTTATCTTAAAAATATAGTTTTCGTTTTGGAAATATTCTTCATAGAAATAACTAGCCCTGTTGGATCGGCTGGAAGAAGATTGAACATGCATGTGTAACGTAAATTTTATCTTTTTAGAATCCCACGGCAACAGCGTACCATATGACATGACGTACTCCAATAACTAAACACAAATAAAAAGCATTTTAATATCGTTTATTTACTACTCGAAAAAATCATAAGTTTCCAAGCGAATGGAATATATTCTCATCTTTCGCTACAAAATTAAAATCAATATAAAAACAAGGCTTATTGCTGAAGTCTATTAATTCAAATTACATAACTGATGACAAAAATATGTCATGCGTCAGACATTGAAGCTTGTGCCGTCGGAGGCCGTGTTCTGAGTGATACATATAGATGGTTACAATGCTATTATGGCAATTCAATGTAGTTTCAGTTCATTCCATTTGAAACTTCATATACAGTGTAAACATCTGATTGTCAGTTTCAATATCATTATGAAACCATGGAATAATGCCATATTTAAAAAAGAAGTTTTTTAAAAGCATTTAGTTTTTAAATCAATAGCTTTGAACGTCAAACTCAGTTCTAGAGTATTAATTTACTCCATAATCTGATTCAGTCCAATTTTGATGCCAAGAACACGACCTTACCGACAAAGCTTTCACATCGATGACAAGACATGTACATAGATGCAAAAATATTGAATTAATAGAAATCGACCATAATTAAACCATAATTAAAAACAAAATGTCCTGTTCAAATAATTAGCACACAAGGCTTCTTCAATACAATTGAAAAGAAGCATTTAGAAAATATAAGTAAATCAGAAACACAAACAAAACAAACCGTAATGTAGAATAAATACGAATATTCATCATGGAGACTAGCTCAGCAAATTATTCAGTTCTCATGCAGAACTCCAGAAACATATAGCGTTCTATTGAGCCTTTACAATTAAAGAATCAGGAAGATCATACGAGATTAGATTATTATGCAAAAAAGCATTTTCTTGTGTCATACTTCCGCATTCAAAAGAATCTTATCAGAGGAACACGCCAAAAACAAGCCCCATCTGATAAAGCTTTCGCGTCGATGATGACATATATATATTTGCAAAAATTTGAGGAATTAAAAGAAATCGACAGATCCATAAAGCAAATGTCCTGATTATTATGACGAAAAAAATAAAGTATTAAAAAACTCCTGCTTAAAAATTAAGCACACACGGTTGCTTGAATACAAAAGTAATAGTAAGAAAATAAAGTAAAAATCTAAACAAAAACACCCAATCACCAAAACATAATATAAAATAAGTTCTGAGAACATCATATTCATCGCGGAGACCAGCTCAGCAAATGCTTCAGTTCTCATATCTTCAAGAACAAATTAATAATACAAGAAAATAATATTGCATTTAGATTTTCTTACAAAACAGGCCCGTTAGACACTTTTTCAAAAGGGGGGTGCGTTTGTGGTGTTTTTAGAATTACCGATTTCAGAAAATATCAGTTCATTAATCCAAAAAAGGTTGCTGAAACGTCTCCGTATTGCCAGAAAAAATTGACAAGCAGAAAAAGAGCCTTTCCATTCCTATTGTAACAATACGCCCACAATAAATGCTAACCTCATAAAAAAAATCTTTCTGTTCCAAAGGGGGGGGGGGCTGTCAGGTTCGCGTGTTTTCCTACCAATTCAAAAGGGGGGTCTTTATCATGAAATATGTTCCTCCCATTTCAAAAGGGGGGGGGGGTGCGTTCGCACCCAACGCAACCCCCATATATCGGAAATAGAAGAATAAAGAGATGAAGAATGAAGAGATGAGTAATGTAAGATGAAGAGAAAAAAAAGTACGCTAGTGTACATATATCTAGAGGTTTCTGGAACCTTATTGACGTCCTACTGACTGGAATTTGCACCAGAATCTTGCACTGCCATCTTCCCCTTTGCTTTCATTCTAAAAACAATAAGAACTAATTAAAGTATGAGTGTTAAGTATATAGTGTAAAAAAAACATTGATATGAAATATCGTCTAAAAGTTTATTAGTTTAGAATGTAAAGTGTAATGTTAAAAGAAAACACAGATATCCCGAGTAATTACTGCGGGATCTAAATTATCCCTTGAAATTTGTTTCTCAATGATTCTATCATCACGTACCATAATCAGATGTGAAAATAGAACATAGCAAAATTAAAAATTGTAGTAAAATTACTAAACACATCACTATAACATTAAACTATCAACAAAACGACGTGGTTTTCATATCCATCACTTACTTGCATACAGCAATGGTTACGATAATCACAATAATAAGGAAACCAGCGGAACCAACGGCGACCCCTATAACCCATACATTGTTTGGTGGTGCAACAGTAACGCCTGCTGCCGTTGTCGTTGCAGCTGTAGTTGTATTAGAGGCAACGGTTGATGGTATACGATAACGTACAATATTGTCAATAGTACCTACATAATAGGAATTCAATTCATTGTCAAATAAGGGAAAAGCATTATACAAAACATCGTACGAGTGTTTGGATGTTATAATAATCACCGTGTCCTTGTGTATATTCGATAAGTCGGAAATGATAGCCAAAATATAAAATTTCCCAAATACGCGGTAACAAGATAAAAACATTCTTAATATAAGCAAACTTAAGTATATAATTATAAATCATATCTAAAGCTTCTGTTTAAAAAAATTATACATCACAACACATTTTGGATACTTTGGCTTAAAGACTAAAAAACATGTTATTGGTTGGTTACCACTTACCATCGAATACCGCTTCAAATGAGGGTTTGTTGCTGTTGAAGACCTGTAGTAAGTTATCTCCGTCTAATACTCCTGTGTATTCTCCACTTCCATTAGTTGCCGGAATGAGAATATAATACGCAAATATTGTAGTGTTTGATACGGCGTTGACATCTGGGTAATTCGGTGGACGCTGCACATGAATGCGAGTAAATTGAAAATTTGGAGTAGAACGTCTGAAAAAAATATTTATAAGTATAATCATATACTTTGTGCATATTTCTAAAAAAAGCTTAAATACTGACTACAATATTATGAGGAACGAATGTGGGAAATTGTAAACGTTTATTGCAAAATACTGTACATTGCCAATATATAAATGGCATTGTTCAGAGTAAACAAATTGCTGCACTAATCTGAGGACTTTCGTTACAGTACATCTAATCTGAGATCCCCTGATGCAGAGAAACTGAATTCAATTGGTATATGTCTCACAAGGGCCTTTTGTCACTTGACGTACCCCAAAAGCAGTTTATAATTACAACAAGATATAATGAAAATGTCATAATCAGTTATCAAATTATTTGAGTGTGAGAGATCACAGTACATGCGCATACCTTCGACGTCTTGCTTGTGTGTCAGTATTAGTTGGATACTCTACGCACGTACTGGGTACGGAACATAATGATGTGGCTTTGTCAGCTATAAGGGCAGTAACGGCTGTGTCTTTGGTAACTGTATACTGAAAATAGCAACATTTAGCTGTTTAGAAAGAAAAGTGAATGTTTTATCAGATTTATTATTTCACCACGGCAACTTTTGCCAATAATTCGAATGTTTAGGTAATAGTAATAGTACAAATTGCAACAAAATAAAGAGCTGTAAGATATATTTTGTTGGAAAAGCCTTACCGCTGACGTAGAAAATTTTACAACAATCTCTACCACATGGTCTAACTCTGTAGAAGAAGGCATTCGATTGGAAGCTGAAGCTGGCTTCTCAGTGTCCGGAAGATCTACAGGTGCAATGAAAAGACGAAAGAAATGCATAACAAACTAATATCGTAATAAAACTTACATTCTGACAAATTTACTTATGTTAAGAAATACTACGCAGTCATTCCCGGAAAACACGGGTACAACAAGAATGGAACCGCTTAGAACATTTCATTGTTTTCTTCCGAATACAGAACAAATTAGGTGCTAAAACATTCAGCTTTGAATCGTGATGGTTTTTTGGAAATTCAGGATTTCCTGTTAAATGCAACATAATGTAGTTACTAATTGGATTTCTTTTGCACTAAAATACATTCACACGTTTTGCCACAGTAGCATTGAACTACACAGGTTCGATTTTGCATGGCACATCTTTCTACTTACTTACGCATGCTCCATTTTGTACATTGTACTGTACTTACCTACGCATGCTCCACTTTGTACATTGTACTTACCTACGCATGCTCCATTTTGTGCTACAAGATAATCTGGACAAGTACAGTTAAAGCCGCCGATAGTATTGACACAAATGTGGCCATTTGAACAATCATCTTCACCATATATGCATTCGTTTCTGTCTAAAATAGAGATCGTTTAATTATTGACATAATAGATAAAAGCTTTATCGTATAAATGTTAATTTGTTCACAATGTTAGTGACATTTCTATTCGTGGAAATTTCACACTGGGGAAACGAAATAAGGGGTCTGTAACTGTTTAAAATGTGATTACTCAATTATTTCTCATTTTCAGGGTGATTTCATGAATAACTCTAAAAAGTAGAAAATAGAAATATCACGACCCACGCAATTATATTGACTATTTGGTTTATTTTAAAACATTTTATTAAGACAATAATTATAGGTCATGGCATTTTCTCATTTGCCGTTATTTTCAGATTTTGCACATAATCTCTTTCAATAAATAACAGACCTAAAAATAAATTAATTGACGAAGTTGAGCTTTTTAATACTTGTTGGGTAAAATGTTCCTGTCATTGATTAATCACTGATAAAAATTAGTTGTGAACCATTTCAGCTTACCTCCACAAGTAAACCCATCTGCATCTAAATTATATCCACTCATACAAGAACACGTATAACTGCCTTGAGTGTCCGTGCAATTTTGTGAGCACCGATTATTACCAGTCGTACACTCATTAACATCTGTAACAGTATCATATTATAAGATGTAGGTAAATTTTATAATTAAAAAAATCCTGTTAATTCTCCAGAACAGTGATGCATAACACATAATAAGGACAAAACGCGGATATAATTGAAGTTTGCCACGTAAAGCTACAGTCTCAAAGTACATTTAGAAAAATAATCCACGTAAACATCATGCAGAACTTATTACAAAAATAAAGGCAATGTAAATTATTCAAATTTGCCATGCAAATCCTCAAATGGATTTAAAGAAAATTTCTATTATTTTTTTAGGATTTTGAATTTTGATTAATCAGATATCGACATCTATTTACAACACCAGCATGAAAGAACACCCACAGTAACAATCAGACAGAATTAGAACGCATTAGACAAATAAATATTACTTTAAATTATTTTATTTTGACCCTTACCATTACATGTTGTGTTGTCGGCACCAAGAGTATATCCACTACGACATGCGCAAATCTGATTGCCATTATCGTTGATGCACCATCCGTTAACGGAGTCACAACCTACCGTATTGTTGGCTGCACACGGGTTGCTTGCTAGAAAAAATGGAAACATCATCAATGAATCCTTATTTGTGGTTTATGCGTATTTACATTTTCAAAACATATATATTTTTCGTTGACATAAATTATGCGGGCGTTTTTTTTTAGAAATAAATATTTAAATTAAGTTAACGATCGTTGCGCATGCACTGTACTCGGATGGTACATGGATTTTGCATTGTTTGCTCACAAACGTGTACCTTTTTCATGTACTCGTGTTTTTATTCCAATCAGGCGAACGAGAAAAGGCTTGCGACAGTTCCAGCGTGTGCGATATATACGAAACAAACGAAGGAATTTAAATTCTGCGAAGGTTCACCTCGGAAAACAAATATAATGGAAATTCTTAACTTACGGGCACATGCCTTTCCATCGGATTGAAGATCATACCCTGCATCACAGCTACAATTATAATATCCTGGGCTATTAGTACATTGCTGGTCACAGTCACTAGCAGGTACACATTCATTAATATCTGAAAAATAATAAAATGTCGAATTTTTCATATTTTAAATTAAAATGCATTTTGGGTATTGATTTCCCACCGACTCCTGTAATAGTATAAATGCAGGGATACTAGAAACAGTTACAAACTCGTTTTATCCATTTACAAGGCTACTTGCTACAGTACCCGTGGTATACCATTATATACAAAAGAAATAGATTAGTTTTAAGTATATATTATGATGTTGATAAGTGACAAACCTGTTCGAATACTACTGATACTAGACTAATTCCAGCAAGTTATTGTATTAGTTAAAAATTGTTTGAAATATCAACTATCAGATTTACTAGCAAAGAAAAATGGGAGAAAAACGCTTCCGGTAATTGTATAAATCTAGGGAGACTAAACAGTAGGTACAAACTCGTTTTATCCGTTTATAAGACTACTTGCTACAGTACAAAAATTAGAATAGTTTAAAGTATTATTGTGTTAACAAGTGACATACTGGATTATCTATTTATTAGAGTACGCTGATACTAGAATAATCCCACTTACTTTATTAGTTAAAAATTGTTTAAAATATAATTATTAGATTTATCAACACAGAAAAATGCGAGAAAAGCTTACCATTACATGCCATGTTATCACTGCCTAATTCGTAACCTGGAAAACAACTGCAGACAAAAGAACCAGGTAAATTGACACAAACATGGTGGCAAGTGTCCACAGATGCTGTTGCATTGCATTCGTTGATATCTGAAATAAATTAACATTCCTGTTAGGTAATATGTCAAAATGGCGGCTAAATTTCTGTTATAGGTAATGTATTAAAATGGCGGCGAAATACTTGCCTGAATCAGTGAATCTAACCAAACTGGAATAAATATAACTGATATAGCAAAAAACAACGTTTTTATTATTCCCAAATGCATCGCAGACATTTCCCACAACATGATTTGTATTATATAGTTCATGTAAACAAAATAAAAAACAAATTACGATATGTGACAAGCAACGTGGCATAACACCTGAACATTTCTTTCCATCCCCAGTGTAACCTGTTGGACATGGTCCACAGTCATATCCGGTGATTTCAGCTGGAGCAGGTTGATCAATGCATGCTACACCAGGATAACATGGTTGAACCACTGCAGCACATGCGTCAATATCTTGTTCGCAATAGTCACCAGTATAACCAGTAGTGCAATTACAACTTAACAGAACAAATCTAAAATTGAATTTAAAAGCATTTAAAAAAAGCTGCGGAAACGTATATATGGGTGTTAGATTGTAATAATAATAATGGAATACATGTATATAGGGACAACATTTGGAAAACATCTTTATACACAAAATTTAGCACTAAACATTTTTTTTCCTTTATGGCTATGACATTGTACTACATCGCTATGAATGATACATTTAATTGTACTGCATTTTGAACCTACTTTCCGTCGTATTCTTCGGCTTGTTCTTCTGTTAGTTCGAGACACTCACCACCATT
>JAOXYB010044727.1:1345-12488 GCA_028565635.1 Phoronis ovalis | reverse complement strand
ACCACCTCGGCGCAATATTATATATACCACCTCGGCGCAATATTATATATCATACCACCTCGGCGCAATATTATATACCATACCACCTGGGCGCAATATTATATACCATACCACCTCGGCGCAATATTATATACCATACCACCTCGGCGCAATATTATATATCATACCACCTCAGCGCAATATTATATATCATACCACCTCGGCGCAATATTAAATATCATACCATCTCGGCGCAATATTATATATACCACCTCAGCGCAATATTATATATACCACCTCGGCGCAATATTATATATACCACCTCGGCGCAATATTATATATCATACCACCTCGGCGCAATATTATATATACCACCTCGGCGCAATATTATATATCATACCACCTCGGCACAATTTTTTACTGCATCTTTGTGTTGTAATCTTACATGTTACTAAGTAGCTCTTGGAATTTAATTTTGAGGTAAAATTTATAATTTATAAGTGAAGGGCCTATAAAATTAAGTAGGGATTAAAACTGTTTGAATCAATGAAATTTAACCTAGTGAACAATTAATATAAACCGTCATTGAAAGTAAAGAAACTTATACTGAATAGAACTTTTTTGTTTTGGCAGAAACTAGAAAACTTCATTAACTCCAGGCCTATTATTAAATTAAAAGTTATTTGAGAGGGAAGGATCATTCCGAAATTCTTTTGACTCCCCTATTTTCAACAGTTATTTTCACCCTGTAATTAACATTTAGTACTTAAAGTTTGTGAATATTAGTACAAATATCTACCGTGTACCCATGTGATTGGGACAATCCCCCTACCCCAATAATAACAATCCATCTTCAGATAAGGTAATTTTTCTTTAAATTCACCTGGTTTTCTAGGGCTATAAATAATTTGATCATTTAATAGTACACATTTTATAACATATAACTTTGCTGTAAATATTTACCTGGAAATAATTAAGATGTTAACATCTTGTGAATAATGCAGACATCTACCCCCTATCCATGTAAATGGAACTGTCCGGTTATTCTAGGTGTGTTGGTTCAGAAGCATTTGGTGCAGCTGGACTGGGTGTCCATGGAAGATGGATCCCATTGTTTAAGTGTGGGAGTAGGTTCTAAAATTCTGGTTTATGCTCCAGTATCGAGCGAGTTCGTTCAAGCTATGCAGAAAGAAACAGGTAAGAGCTTAGTGTAAGGTACTTGATTTTTTTAGGATATTGACAAATAAAAGTTTATAAGAATTTGTCTTTAGATTCACATAAAGGTCTAACTTTACTCTTCCGTACTGTATGTAGATATCACATCCGCATGTTTGAGATTCTTCTTCTGCCCGGTGCAGGATTAAAATGTAGAATATTTCCCTTGTAGTCGAAAACAGTGCAGCGCCAAAACTCATGAAAGCAAGCGGTGTGTCATTATTAAATATTTACAATTTCTCCTCTTTTACTCTAGTTGGGTGGAACTCAAGCATGCCTTGAAGTCTTACATTTCTAGATTACACATTAATACTCAAACACTGTGTTATCAACACCAGCTTCTAGCTCATGTTCTGCACTTGAAACATTGCTATAATTTTTTTCGGGCTTATTCCTGTAGAGAAAAGAAGTGTCATAACTCCTATCCCAAGTCGGCCTAAGATGCTTCAGAAAAATATCTCGATGGCCGTGCAGAACTATATAGAAGAAATACGATGGATGAAAATGAGAAGCATTGACCTCACTACAGCAGACGGACTGCCACCTCTACCAATGCATATATCCTGGGCCAGAGAGGGTATCTTAGTTGTAGGTAAGGTATACTACCAATGCATATATCAGAGGCCAGAGAGGGTATCTTGGTTGTAGGTAAGGTATACTACCAATGCATATATCTGGGGCCAGAGAGGGCATCTTAGTTGTAGGTAAGGTATACTACCAATGCATATATCAGGGGCCAGAGAGGGTATCTTAGTTATAGGTAAGGTATACTACCAATGCATATATCTGGGACCAGAGAGTGTATCTTAGTTGTAGGTAAGGCATACTACAATGTACCTACTACATGTCTTAGACTAAGAGACATACCACCAATGCATACATCCTGGGGTAGGAAGGTATCTTATAATTATAGATAAAATATGCTACCAGTCCACGTTACTTGGACAAGAGAGATAGATAAGTTAAGTTACGAGTGCATACATGTATTCTCGGCCAGAGAAGGCATATTAGTCATGGGAAAGATATGCTACCAATACATACCTTTTGACCCTGGAACAAATAATTTATCTTAGTCATAGGTAAGATATGGTACCAATGCACACGTTTTGGTCCTGGGGCTGATGTGGTATCTTAGTCATAAGTAAGACACCCTGTAAAAATACATGTATCTCAGTTGTAGGTTATATATGCTACCAGTGTATAAGACCTCTCATTAAGACATCCTGCCAATGTATATATCCTGAAATAATGTATATATTTTACTTGTAGGTAGAAGCACTTTTTATGCATACGTTTACTGTTATGCATACATTTGTTCATAAACCACTTCATCACCAGGTGTGTCTTTTCAAACTACTCGTGACTATACTGTTATATTGAAATCAATATGTTTAAGATACATAACTGTAATTTTGTTATTAGGAATGGACAATGAGATGCATGTTTATACGCAGTGGCGTGCTCCTAATAATATAGAAGTACCCGATCATGGCTATCACGACTTGCCCATTTTGAAGATCGGGGATTCTCATAGTATAACCGAGGATTCCAAGATAACAAGCAGTGCAATGATAAATTTCAGTAAACGATCCTTTTCTACGATGCGATTGGCTAGTACTTATTCCATATCGAGCTTATCAAGAGTGTCATCAAGTCCATTATTTGCCGACTTAAAAACTAAACCAGGAAAGAAAAATAGTGTTCACAGTAACCATAGTAGCCACAGTGCTCCCATGGCATTAAAAACTGAAATAACCCCGAGTGTATTAGGGTTTATGGACGGTTACCAAATGATGCAAGACTGCGGCTTATTTGAAGCGGCACAAATCGCTAACCCCGTTCTACCGCAGTATCATCCAAAACAACTTCTAGAACTGCTTAGCTTTGGTAAAGTCCGCCGTGTCAAAGCTATCCTTGCTCATCTTGTCAATTGTATATCAGGCCAGGGTTCAGGAGTTCAAAACTCCAATGTTACTGCAGAAGATGAAGACTCTCTCGATGGTCGTGTGCATATGTTGCAGCGTCGTATGTCTGTGTCTGTTGGAACGAGTCCACCGACAGATTTAGAGATAGCTATGCCAGAAACTGTCCGTAGTGAATACATCGAAATTAGTGCAATACCCCCACTGCCTTTGTTTGCTCTAGTTGCCGCGGATACGGACACGAGCAGTTTTAATGCCGATACCAGTGTCGTACCAGGTAGGTTGAATGGTATAACAGAAATAATAATTAATAAAAAATTTCAATGATGAGAAATAAATAAAATGAAACATACATTGTATAACGGTAGATTTCTTAGAATAAATTTCATTCAGTATCTACTTCAATCAGTATTCTTTAATTTTAGATATTTTAGTTTGGAATTCCAGTCGAGCAGGCATATGTGGTACATTTGTTCCACTAATATGTAAGATTAGGCTAACGATGTAAAAAATGATGATTAGGGGATAGAAGAGTGTTTGCAAATTAAGTCATAATAAATTAATCTATTTGTGTGGATAAAACCAAGAAATGCAATAATTCTTTTTAGGTGCGGGCCCTGCTGCCAATCGTGAAAAAGACTATACAGATCTCTTCAACACCGATGTAGTGGATAACGATGATGCTTTCTTGAATTATGACCTCTCAGACGAACTCTCAACCCCTGAGATGGGTCGACGTAAACGTACTGCTTCAACCTCACAATCCCAGGTAGGTCATTTATTTTGGCTTAAAAATTGGAAACTTTATGTGAAGATGGTAAACATGCGGAATACCTCTTTTGTACAGTCAAATCTTGTAAATGTGGAAATACGTAGATATTCTGTGAATTAGACTGTTCAGTTGTTTTTGTTATTCTGTTCTCACTGTTATTTTCAGCCTGACGTGACATCACTTTAGTTCATACCAGGCTCATTTGTTATTCTGTTCTCACTGTTATTTTCAGCCTGACGTGACATCACTTTAGTTCCTACCAGACTCATTTGTTATTCTATTTTCACTGTTACTTTTAGCCTCAGATATGGCACCACTTTGGGCCTAACCAGGCCCAGTTATTAATGAAGCATTTAACCTGCACACAACTACCTGGGTTATCCAGCCTAGACCAGATGTATCTCTTAGCTTTAGCAGACACAGTGGCTAAGACAAAGACAGACTTTGCTGATAGGTTTTCTCCGGATGCATCTTTGAACAAAAGTAGGTTTTGTGTGTTCATGCTTGTACTATATAAAACTTGTAGAAACAAAATATAGATTTTTCTTCAGTGTACACATGTAGCTAATAGCAGTTAAAACTGCTGAATGAAAAACAAATAAGATGTCTTTATATCAGCTGTAATCTGTGTCTTCCATTAAATAATTACTCAACAAGCTTTTCTTTTGTGTAACATTTAGTAACTACTTTGATTTGGTTAACATGTTCACATTACATTAATTAGTTAATCTAGTCGAAAAAATGTTGACAGAAGATTGTGTCTTGGCATTATGACCATTAGGTCATGTGTCTAGTTCTTGCCAGAACACTAACATGGGCCATTTAAAATCTTAATGATTTATACCATGAATGTAATGCCAAGGCATGTTTAAATTAGTGTGAGGAACATTGTACATTGACTTTTTCGTTCTAAAATCATCTAGGTAAAGACAAGGGCGAGACCTTTGATTCTGGTACGGCTGAAGCTATGGATGACTGTGGTCTCCGCTACCTGCTGGCCATGAGGCATCATATCTATCTTACAAAGACATTGCCTTTAGGACATAGAGCTCAGATTCAGATGCAAGGACTTAGTTCAGCAAATATAGCATGGGCTTTCCATTCTGAGGCTCAGGAGGTTAGTTGAAGAAAGCTGAAGACCTGAAACTAGAATAATGCTCTTCCAAGCTAAATGAATAATGAAGAATGTTTTTAAGCCTATTGTTACCATTTACTTTCATACATTTAGTCATAGACAGTAATGGCATATTTTTGTGTTAAAAAAATATCAGAATATTTGGCTGTTGTGTCAACATATGCTAGGAATTCAGAAAGCTGCCTTATCGACTTGAGACCCCAATTATCAGGGCTTTTGTGCATTCAGTGAAAGGAAGCTCTTCCTGTTATAAGAAACCAATCAAATTTCAAATGCCTCATATGTAACATACATGTATATTTCAAAATTGCAGAGATCTGTTGATATATACATGTTGCCACCTAGCAGTATAATTTCACATTGAATTCTAATTTGATCTGATCTGTTTAATCCATACAAATTTGACCTGTTTATGGAATCACAAAACCTAATGCCCTGTGACTCTTCTGTACTACAGGAGCTGATAAATATGGTTCCGTCGATGCAGAAAGGAGAACCTCTTTGGTCAGATCTTCGACAGTTTGGTGTAGGGTGGATTGTTACCAACAAGAATCTGCTCAGGAAACTCGTTGAAAAGGTACAGTGACTAAGTACTTAGTCATTTTTTAAGAATATATTTTTATGTTATTATTTTCGAAAACGTTTGTTGTAAATACCAAGTATGTTTAATTAATGTGCTTAGAAGTTTGAATTGAGTATTAGTAATGATTGGCACAAAGTGCGATTTTGAGACATCGTATTTTGTCACGCTTAACCCCAACTTGGCATTATTATTCAGCTTTAAGTCTAATCAATATATAAGTGCCTATTCAGAGCAGAGTACAATTATATAATTCATGATACCAGAAAGTTGGTTTTTGCAACTGGTAGTATGGTGGTTGGAGGAGAGTCTGTTTGCTAAAATACGGAATCGAGCTAACTATGTTATAATTTTAAAAGTCAGAACCTAAAGCATGTTGTGCATTCATTGTTATAGATTGCTAAGAATGCCTTCCAACTGCAGAAGGACCCATTAGATGCAGCGATATACTACTTGGCTATGAAGAAGAAAAATGTGCTCTGGGGTCTTTTCAGGTAATTGGTGTTGTTGTTGAGGGAACTGTTGTAGCTGTGCTATTAAAAAAAATAGTCCACTTATGTATTATGTTGTAGGAAACTATGATAAATCAGAGCAAAGATTTTTTTAAAAGTGTTATATTAAATATACACATTGTTCGGAAGCAGAGAACAATAAATGTTGTTTTTTTTATTTCTTCAGAGTAAATTTTCTGGTGAATACAATTTATTTTATAATTGAGTTGCAAGATGGACTTTATTGCTGGTGTCTTTGAATAGTGGTTGAGTTCTTATGTATAGAATTACTAAGCTTGGGCAGATAGGTTAAAAATTACTACTTGAAAATAATGTTAATTGGGGAAAGGTGTGTATAAAGTTTCATTAGAATAGGAAGGGAGTTATGTAGATGTATTTTTCAGTTTATTTAAATTATGAGAGCGAGAATCAAAATAGTGGGATATACTATGTGAGAAGAAAAAAAAATTGTGTCTCTGTGATACTAATTTTCAATGAAACACCCCTTAGTCGACCATGAAACAACAGCTAAAAGTCACAACATTATCAATATATACTGATATAGTCTGATGTTTCTTTATAGGTCTGTGAACAACACAAAGATGAGTGATTTCTTCCGAAACAATTTCAGCGAAGATCGTTGGCGAAAAGCAGCTCTAAAAAATGCTTATGCCCTCTTGGGGAAGCAGAGATTTCAACACGCTGCAGCTTTCTTCTTGTTGGCAGGAAATCTGAAAGATACTATTGAGGTTTGTGCTTTAGGTCTGATTTCCAGCCAGTGAATCGTTGTTCGCAGTAACTAGTCATGATCAGCAAAATCTGCAATAATTGTTGATTCAGTTAAAATATGAAAACTTCAAGGAGATTTATTTGGGGCCTCTTTGCAATACATTAGTTATGGGTAGACTGCTCAATAACAAGATAGTCAAGAGTGAATGCAACGGTAATGATAGAAAAGCTCAGGTAGGTTTTCTTCTATTTATGTATAATGGTGTTTTGGAAATCTAATGGACTTATTAACCCCTGATGTTGATACATGTATGTGCTTCCTCTTGCAGATTTTAAGTATTCGGATGGATGATATTCAGTTAGCGATGGTTGTCTGCCGATTATACGAAAGTGAACTTGATGAGATGATGCCTGCTTCTCTAACTGAAATACTGTATAGTAAAATCTTGGGATGTGACGCTAATGGAGAAAATTACATTTCAGCTCAGGTAGAAGCTTTTTTTGATTTATATGACCATTTATATGACTTTTTTCAATTCTTTTATTATTTGATTTTTTAATTGCTTAAAGGTTTAAATTCTCCATCAGAATTTTTTTGAATCACTTACAATGTTTTTTAATATATGTATGAAAAAAAACTATCTGTACTTGTAGGCCAATCCTGACCCATTCTTCAGATCAATGGCTTATTGGATGTTAAAAAACTACCGTCAAGCTCTATGCACGCTTCTTGAAACTGGCATTGGATATCAACATGAAGCATACCATAAGAAAATGGGCAAAGAGGATGATACATACTCTAGTACACCAAGTGTTTTTAACTTTTACAATTATTTAAGGACGCATCCGTTATTAGTGAGGCAGAAACTAGCTAAGATGGCTCAAACAAAAGGAAAATCTGTTTTATTGACTGGTTTTAGCCATGGAAATTCAGAGTCTGCAGCTGATGATAGTAAAACTGTAACATTTGTGGACAAAATTACTCCACTTGAACGAAGGTTGTATTTCACTACTGCAAATGCTCATTTTAAGGCTGGTTGTCCGGCATTGGCGTTAGAAGTGTTAGCAAAGTTACCGCAGTGTATCGAGCCAGAGGAGGAGGATACTCTCAGCACAGGACTAAAAACACAAGTGAGTGTGAAAGTGACTAAAGCATCATGTAACCAAAGTGTAGATGATTCCAAAAATGTGGATTGGAGTCAACCAGTGTCTTCCAGTGTACAGAATTCAAGTGATGCATTTGACTGGTCTCAGCCAGCTTCAACTGGATTAAGTAACTCAGCTGGTGGCTTTGACTGGAGTCAGCCAGTTTCTTCAGGTTAGTAATTTTTAAATGAACGCTAACTTTAATTTATATTCTAGTCATATTACTGATGCAGCTCATTATTCTGTACTTTCAATTATTTTGACTTGATGCTGGAATAAAAAAGAATATTTTCACTTCATTTTATTAGTCTGCTTGATTGTAATTTTCAAACAATAAATTTGTGGGAGATATATGCAGGAAGGTCTCCATGTGAGCACTGTTATTTTAGATAAATGTGGAATTTTGGTCTTTTTTGTTGGTATTATTACCAGAAATTAACCATTTGGTATTTGTTGTTTAGGGTTAACAAGAAGTGAAGATAATTTTGACTGGAGTCAGCCAGTATCAGGTATGAATGGAGTGGATAGTTCAGATGATGATGAAGATCCAATCATGATGAAGATTAGAACACACAGCAGTTCAGAAGCAGATGAGGAGGAACAGACAGACATTATTGGTGATGATAAACCTGAAACTGAAAAAACAGTGGATAGAAATAACTGTTCTATAGATATAATGGCTCAACAGTTAAAATTTGTTGCTTGCTTAAAAATTGTAATGGAAGAATTGAGTACACTAGCTACAGGTTTTGAAGTAGATGGCGGCCATCTTAGATATCAATTATATATATGGTTAGAAAGAGAGGTTGATATGTTAAGAATGTTGTGTAACTATGGACAATATATGGATGAATTAGGAAACCAAGTTTTATCAAATTCAGGTGAGTATAAATTATAACATTTTTTGAATAATTTATGATCAATTTAGGAGGAATTGTAATAGTAGGCTTCCTTGCTCAAATTACTAGAAAATCTCTATCACTGCAACAATAGCATAGGGAGAGTATTCCTAGGAAATGATTACATTATGAAATCTGAAGAGATGTTGCCAAACTGATTTTATATAGTAAGACATCAGCCGTATAACTTTTCATGTAATGCTAATAGCACCTGTTTGTGGAAATACGTATTGGCTGAATTATCTAGTATGCATACATAGAGAAGTAAACTTAACATGATTACGGAATATGTTGGCATCATGTTTGCATATAGATATTGTCAAACATCATAATTATGTAGATTTGATATATTTTCCGATAATTCACCCTACATAGCAGACTGCAATTCAAAAGGCTTATTATATTAGTTTATATTCATTGTGTTTTGTGTAAGGTCTATTTAGTCCAATTTTTAACCAGTGAATGATAAGCAGAGATAACATGCAGCTTTATGGGCCCTGTAAAGTACTGTTTTCATCAAAATACAAAGTCACGTGTAGGAAATGATTGATATGTGTAGGTAATGTACACAGGTAGTCAAAAAACACTTTTATTATTAGTAAAACTATTCCAAACATGTATAACCTGTTTTGAGACACTGTGCATATGTTTTTAGAATCCACTGAACATGTGTAAGCTATATTGAGACACTGTGCGTGTATTTTTAGAATCCACCGTACTTGATAAGAGTCAACCAGGCTCAGGCAGCGGGACTCCAAATCGTCGACATTCCTCAGGAGATAAGGGGACATTACATGAGATTATACTGGCAGAGAAAATGGACTTCGAAGCCAAAATGCAAAGAGTAAAAAGAAGAAGACGTTGGCTAAGGGTTAGTTTATAATTTTTGTCCCACCTGCAAAGCAGAATGTGAAACATACATGTATGTGTCTCTTTTTCATCGTCAATGTCAACATTTTCTCATAAGTCTCTTCTCCTCCTACACCACTTCCAGGAACTTCATGAAACAACATACAACTGGGATATAATTGGATGATGAATAATGGGAAATCAGGTTTTTGATCTTTTCCAATATGGCTGGCTGGTGGCCATGTTTATTCTGTGATAAGCTGTTCAATTTATCCTAAGCCTCTTTTTCTACTTCACCATTTGCAGGAACTTCATGTAGCTGGGCATACTATTGTAAATTATCTTGTTTGTTTTATTGTGTGTAATATACACTCAGAAAAATGAAATTTGCTGATTTTACTTTGAAATATGTTATTGTTTTTAGAAACAACATGAAAGATTTAAGATTGACTGCAGTTGTTTACAAATTAGCATGATATGAAAAGTATCAGCATGATTTCAAACAGTTTTTACCGACACTCTTCTAATGTAGTGGGCACATTGTTGCAAACATTTCATGGTATGTTCTGTTTAATAGCTGAAGTCTCTTTTATGTGGCAGTCAGTCGGTTAATCCGCAAGCATTTCAATGACTTTAATTTGTTATTTTAGCTAAACCAACAGTTATTGCGGACTTTAATGAGTTATTGCAGTCTACATGGTACAAGTGGAGGAGGGTTGGCATCCGTCCGTATGGAACTCATGTTATTATTGCAGGAACTTCAACAGGAAAAACCCAAGCAACAGCTATTGTCACCTCTTCCATTACCGACTACACTGCCTCTGTGTAAGTAGCTGTTTTTAGCACTAGTAGCAAATAGTAGTTTTCATTTCCAATTTATATTGTGCATTAGGTTTCTTTGTACAGTTTTGGATAAAAAGATGTCTGTTTGATGATTTAAAATCCCCCCGATAATTAGAAATGAATCAGTTTCATTCGAGGATATCTGCATCTTTAGTTGGATAAAAAGTATGAATAATGCTTTCACAACATTGTAAACCAGTAATGAAATGAGGAATATCCAAAAACACATTTACTATCAAAATTTAACAATTTAGCAAAGCATTCATCTTGAAACTTTCACAAGTCTGCTTTGTGTTAAAACTCAACTGTCGGAGATGATTGCAGGGATTAGAAGAAAGAACAAAGCATGGTTTCAGTAAACAGTATTTAATTTTGTCCGTTCCATCAGGTAGTCTGCCTGTAACACATTGTTATTTTTGTTTATAGTATCGGCTAGTGTTGCTAGTTCAAAGACAGTTATCTCCGACCCGATCCGCCACTTACAGAAACAGTATTTAATGTTGTCTGTTCCATCAGGTAGTCTGCCTGTAACACATTGTTATTTTTGTTTATAGTATCGGCTAGTGTTGCTAGTTCAAAGACA
>JAOXYB010044726.1:0-27144 GCA_028565635.1 Phoronis ovalis | reverse complement strand
TACCTGCATACTGTCACTAAATAGTCCTCATTCTTACCATTCATAAACTACAGGAGTACAGCGTGTCCCAAATATTGACAACAGCATCTCTCAGAATATTCACTTATTTCGCTGGCTGCCCAGCTATACAATTGAATGTATGAATGTTTTCCAAGAGCCTTAATTAGTGCACCATAAGTCCCCACTCCTTAAATAACTGCAGACTCTAATTTGATAAACACGGTATTTTTGCAAGAGCTATTCTGCGATAAAATTATTAGTCTTTAATCATGGGTGAGCGATCATCGCCTATTGAAACGAAATCAGATTAATCCAAGTGATTAATAGAAGTAAACAGACTACAACACACCTATACAAAGTTGTGAATAGAGCAAGTAAACACACAGAACCTCCTTAGAAACGACCCTGATCTTGACAACGTCCGCCATGTTGGAAGTCAGCGCCACCTGGAGAGTACCCTAAACCGCAGTATTAAAAACAGCCACCAGGTGGCAAGCAACATACTTTGAATGCAAGGTTTTTGTCATGGAAGTTTTCGACGCAGTGTCTATGAACTTTATAGTATATAATCTATATTGTCTTTTTGTATTAAAAAAGTTCTATTATTTGAATGCTTTGTTTAATTTACTACGTTATCCCAGTGGTCCGCCAGGGTCCTGTTGTCGGAAACATTGTAAACTTATAATTCCGTAAATCAGGATTGATGAAGCAAAATGCGCGGTCACAAAAAATCGTAAATTTGCGACTCGTGTAAGTATCGTTACAGAATTACGACATCGTAAGTATTTACGGAAATCGTAATTGTGTTTCAGACAGCGGGCCCAAGATGAATATGCTGTCTGCCACGAATAATGGATAAAAACTATGCCGTATTTGGCGGATGTACATAAAGATTTGTTATAATCAAAATTGTGCGGAAGATATGCATACAGAATTTGATGAAAAATAGCTTGAAACATCAACAATCTTGAACGTTAATATTTTTACTCGTAAAAAATAAAAAGGTTAAATTAAAAATATATACTGAACTTGTAATGCATAATAACAAACACGAAACTTGAACACTATTCAGTGCCCTAAAGCGCACCTTGATTTCAGACAGTATATATGTAACTGATCCAGCTAATGAATTTATTTAAAAGCGCAGGTTTATCAATTATCAAAATACCTTTGGTGTTCTCTCCTGAAATTGAAACACATATTTCAGTTTAAACTTAATTTTGAAGCGTGTTATTTTTTGCTTTTGCTTGACATTTTAGTAACTTGTTTCGCGTTATGTATAGGATTAGGTAAAACGTAAACATGTGCGGTTTCCGTTAAAATTTAGAAACAGGTAAGTGAAACATTAAATTGGCCTCGAATAAAAATAAGTATACATTTGCTCACATTTAAAGTTACGTACTGTATTTTATTAGCAGATCATTTTTTTCTTGTATTTTGCAGTTGAAGTAATTGCCAAATATATTCTTGTCATGTCAATCCAAATTGAACATAATTAGAAGTTCAAAAGTGTAATTCCTAGCACGCAGCATTAGACCACAATACCAATGAAAGACTGTCAACTCTTGTCACAGTAGTACAATTAAAGACGACAGCTGAGACATGTAATTGGAGGTCAAAAAATCATGCTGTTTTTTTTAATTTATTTTTTTTAGAAAGATTTGTTACAAAGTAAGTTGTTCCCTTTTATAGGTATGATAGTTAAGTACGGTTTATGAATTAGCATGCGTCTCCTGTGAATACTAGGAGTTATTTCCTGTGACGCAACATTTAAAATTATAATAAAAATGTTATATATTATCAAAAATGTGTGTCCTCAGTTCTGCCATTCATCACTCACTTGGCTGAGATATGACCTCGCGAGATTCCTTATTCTGTGTAAATTGTCTTTGGACCTTAAAAAATGAATTCTTTGTTTAAAAAACAATATATGTTTACGCATCAAGCACAGCGTAGTACTACATACGGATGTGAAGGTGTATAATTATGTTTTTCTAATTAAAATTTCACACAATATATTGAAGTGACTAATTTGTTTTTTATAGTTTTAATTATGTTATAATTAGTAACAGACACATAATTTGGCAGGAATAATAACATTCAGGAAGTGTTTGCGGCTTCGGAAACAACCGGAAAACTGCAACGAATTTTTTTTTAAAATTACTGTTGTGGATTAACTGTTTTAGTAACCATAGCAACAAAACGTAGTAAGGAATATTTAGCACTTTAAAGATGCAGATGTGTCTAACAACGTAATTAAAATGACTGCTTTGAAATATAAGTAGATCAACTGTTAAATGCACTAATTACGAAAGCATATGGATGTTGATGCATATAAGTATACATATGCTTATTGTAATAGCATGATACACACTGTTATATAATACAATATGCAGCCTATAAACGGTCACAACTATTATAAATAATTTTTTTGTTATTTAGGACTTATTTTTCTGATTTTTATTATTGTTGACGATTTATGGTTCAATTATGATGTCTTACAGAGAAACCGTGGAGAATTCCACAAAATGAAAGTAGCTTTTAATAGCACCTTTAAACAAATTTGGAAGTTCAGCAGCTTTGAATCAGTTATTAGTGTTATGAGTATAGAAAATATGAAGTAAATACCTTCGATTGTTTATTAAGAAACAGGATCACTGGTTACATGTTGAGGATTTCATCAGCCAATTAGTTTAACTGTTACTTTAGTGTTAAATAAAAACATTTCGGGCATGTTAATTTTCTCCTCATGTTAGACTACCAACAATTCTTGAAGGTATCGCATGCATATGAAACTTAACCAAATAGATCCGAAATCATCATACAATATACAGAAAAGTTCATTTCGTTTCACTGTAACATATAACTGGTTTCAAAAGAAAAGAAGCGTAGTAGCAAGGTTCTTTGCTAGATTACAATTTTTCTATCTGATTTCTTTATTTATAACACCAATATCAATGAATGAATAGTTTTTAGAACGAATTTTTTTTGCCTCCTTCTTTAAAGAAGGGACTCAAATACTCAATTTTATGTATTGCATTTACTAAAAACGATAAAATAATTTATTGATATTACTGTTATAAATGAAAAATTAAGAGTAAAATTGTCAACTAGCAATATATTATCCTCATATAATTAGTTTTTCTTCAACCTGTAAATTGGTTGGTGAACGTGTGTGCGTAAGTCCAAAAATGTATAGCATCATAGCTTGTCCATTACGTATAATATGCCAGGTATCTCATATGGGTGGGTCCTTTATGTTGAAATATGTACCTTTTTGTTTGAAGTACGACCTGATTCTTCGCCAATTTATTTCTCGCAATGGTTATAAATTGTATAATAATCATGATAACATACGCTATGTGCACCATTTACATAAGGGTTTATGTGTAATAAAACATTTAGTTTTTTTAAATAACTGCATGTTTAATACACATATGTAGAATGCACATGTGTTTTTGAAGTTGGTGTGGTTACTCACATTAGAATAATTAATTGTAACATGCAAATATTTTGATATTTTTAAAGAAAAGCGTTGACTTAATTATTCTCAAGCGGTACACGCCGACCTTCACAAACAGCACTTTGAACCTTTTAATGGGACTTTATAGAAATCGCAATTACTAAAACTCTTGATGGCAATATCACTAAGCTAACATCTAAAGTATTTACGAATATTTTAGCAAAAACATTAAAAGGTAATGGTAACATGCCAATGATGATGATATGGTAAAAGTAGCAGTTTTGTAAGCAATATTTGTGTATAATATGTTAGCGTGTTTTTTCCCCATTCAATATCGTTCGGGTTGTTTTCTTTTAACTTTTTACTTCTTTCTACAATTCGATTTCATTATAACTTGTTATGAGCCAATGTGTTTATGCATGCAGTTTAGGCTACTAAAGAAAATGTCCAAAACAAAATCTGAAGTGTGCAAATCCATTATCGAACGAAATTAAACAATATAGAGAATTTGCATGTTGTTTTAAAAGTTCTGTATTATGTTTGTATTACTTTTACACTATTACTGTTAGCATATGGTTTTATTCCATTTGGAAGCTGGCTGTACGCAGTACGTCTTGGTGACACTTGCTTCTATGAGGACTACATATCTTTAAACAACCTACAGAAGTCTAAAAAACGTTTAAACGTATTCACATCATCATTAGTAGTTGCATATAGGGATTGAGAAAAATATTTATCTTTTGAATCACAAATTACTTCATAAAAATAAGCTATGACACGTTTAAGCGAAAAACAACAAAAAAAATATCTAAACTTAAGCTATGTTGACACCAATGACATCTTTATGTGTCCATTCGAATCTAAATAAAAGCAACTAAATTAGGGTTAACTAGTTTGTTGACGTTCCAAAATTGTCAGTAGTTTATACCGTGGGATACAATGTGTGACTTTCATTACGCTTGCCCAAGACAACCTGGCTAAAACTCGAAGAGGAAAAATGCTTATACTTCTCATAATATCATATTTTCAGTGTGCATATAATTATACTGATATACTTTACAATCAAAATGACATTTTTCCAAAAGTACAGTGTTATGCCCTTTAGCCTGGCTGTCCAAAATAATTTAAAAAGAAAACAATTAAATTAAAAATAAACTTCAAAATGTTTAGAAATGAATTAGTAGTTTAGACTGCCTTATGGAAGTCTAGACTATCGTCGTGTGTACTACCTTCTGGGTCTGTGTCTAACTTTAACAACATAACATATCCCGGGTGTTTGTTCTAATAATGATGAAGTTATAAAGTATTAAGCAAAATTAAATGCTTTTTTATTATTTATACATGGCAAGCTCATCATCTAAAGGTTGCTCTACAGAGGAAATTTGTTGCACTGTTCGTATGCCACTTGGGAAACATGACACTCTGATCCTGATCCCGGGGGGTCATGATCACTTTCAAACATTCCATCAAACTTTCAAAACCCACCCCTTTACTGGACTAAAAAGGAGAAAGAGCAAGCAGCGAAAACTAAATCATCCTCTTCTTTTGTGGACTAGCTTAGATGGACTAAAAATGTGAAAATGCCATCCCCTGCCTACACTAAAATTTACAAATGCTGTGCCTGTGGGAAACCAACTCATTTCCAGGTCTAGAATGGTGAAAACCCACCCTTTACAGACAGATACTGTATGTATATAGGAAATGTCCTCATAGGTCCTGATACCGATCCCGATGAAAAAATGTGACTCGCCGCAGAAGTACTACTTCTGTGTGCCACTATTGTCAGTTGCACACCGTAATATACTAAAATTGTTACAATCAGGAGAAATGGAATTTTGAACCTACATGTGTATCATTACTGCCCCACCCCGAGCCAGTTGAGTAACGTGACATGATTGCAACTACGGTGTCATCATTAATAGTCAATACACCGTTAACTATGTATGGTGCATGTCTGCTTGATAGAAAGGAATAACAATCACTGGCATGCAGATGTTGTTTTTTGTTCATTACTTGAATGAAATAAAAATTAGAGCACGCGTTAGTTGTTTAATATACATCTCTAAAATTTGAATCTAAATTATCGAAATGTCCTGGAGTGTGTAGTCTGTTGTCGGAACTAATTATGAAGAAATGTTTCAAGAAATTATTTAAGGAACACGCTTGTCATGCTTAATTTAAAAATATTTTTCAAAATTGACCATGACAAAAAATAGAGCTGTTTACAGAAACTTTATGTATTTTTTGAACCTAATGGACCTTTTAGACCTCTTTGATCCTGTTAGGTTTATTTTTAGATATCTTGTGCATCTTAATTTTAGCTTGTTTTTGCGTTTTAACGTTAAAAAAATGTTAATATTAGGTACATATACACCGCAAAAATCTAAACGTTTTTTGAGCTTATGTATGTAAAATAATGTCTTTGAAAACTTACAGAGCCCAAAAAACGTAAATATTTATGGCTTTAACCCATCCCATCTTGAAATGCTCAAAGATTGGATTTTTAGTCAGTCGCACTGGATATAATTTCCTCCGTATGTAATGTATGCGCTGCATTTTCAGAATATTGTTTGCTTAATTTAGCCGTTTTTAATTGGATGCTTTACAAAAAAAAAGCACTTGGTTGCCACAAAAATATGACGTGTAATGAACTATTTTCAATTTCAAGCCACAGCCTGGCAGACCCTGGGTGGAAGATGAAATTACATCAACTACTCAAAATTTATAGCAAATCAATTTTTATTGATCAATCTTCAATTATGTCTTTATAGTTAACTTTCAAATTGGACTGCATACTGGGGTGGCCATCATGTCCTCTGTGCCTCAGGCTATGGATCTCCGATGCCGATTGAAATAAACTATAGTATGGTCTCACTACGACTGTTGTATTTCAGCCTGGGCAGGGATCCAAGAGATTTTTAATTAAATGGGGTCCTATAAGAAAAATGCTATATTAAGCTTCTCTCGTTATGAGAAGAAAGTTTACCTTATACCCACAAGGACGTTTTACCATTTCAATATATATGATATTTTAATGGAATTTTATAAACGTAATTGATGTGTCAATAGCAAAGAATACTATAAAAATGATAGCACGTCTTTTTATAAAAGCTGTTTTAAAGGTTAATTTTTAAAGTGTCTTAAGGCAATCAAATTGAAATTTATAAACAGGTAAGCTATTTTAGGGCTTGAATAAACAGTGACAATTATTATCTGCAGCATCACCCTCTTACAAATATCCAACCAGCAAATATTAATAGATACTGATCAGACACACGCAAGACAAACCCAAATCTTCTTCTTTTGTAGAATTATTTAGGGCTTGTTAGAAATTTTAAACATGTTTTTTACCTTTTAATGTCTTGTTTATTCTCGAGTTTCATTCGTAGTGTCATAAACTGATATTTTTTAAATATAAGACAATTCCTATTATTACGAGGCGAGACAATCGCGAGACATTTCATTCGTGGTAACGTAATGCTGGATCCAAAAAAGAATGACATCTAAGGTAGCGTTCATCCCTCTGGTGGTATGATATCATATTAATGATAAAGTCAGCATTTTTAAGTCTAGAGTTGGGTGTCCTCTTGGCATTTTATATATGGGACAGTTCTTGATATAAAAATAGCAGTGTTAAACCGCACATTTTAAAGAATAAATTTTACGTGTGCTTCACATTAGAACTTGTCTTACCAATGATTTTGAAACTAAATTTCTCTAAATTAAAAAAAAATGTTCTCAATAATCCCGGTCAGTAACACATCGTATAAATTATGAAAAATGTAAATCTTCTTAGCCACAAATACACAAAATTCCGCCCTTTAGCGGAACTTGTATCTTTGTCCCCAATGACAGGTTGTTGTCGTGATCATCCATTCGGCTATTATCATACCTTTCAACGGTTCACACAATTAGAAAACAGTAATTTAATAGCTAGCATCATGTGATATTTGAGAGGAGACTGTATCTTCTATCAATTTCTTTATTTTGCTACAAATAATTTATAAATTTTATTATCAACCCTAGCCTTTGGCGCGCAAATTTTCCCCGTTAAGGTTCGTAGAAACTGTTATTATTTTTCAAGGATAATAATTACTTCGATTCTTATGACCATACAAATAAAAGTACATGTTTATATCCTGGCAGCATACAACTCCGCAGTATTTAAGTTATTCGGACTTGTTCAAAACCACAAAAATGTTAAAATGATCAAAAATTAATATATTGAGGAATAATTAAAGTTATATTGACATATCCTTAGGTAACCACTTCATGTGGGGGTGTACAAAGTATAAGCTCTCTTAGTGACAAGTGCAAAATGTGGTTGAAAAGTAAGACACACCTTGTTTGAACACTGAAGGACACACACTTTTCGGTTTTACGTCCTTATCATCTGAGTATATTCATGCTTCTGATAGCGTCCATCAGCTTTGTACTCCATTTTGACAAAGTTTATTATAACATTTGTTTTAAAGAAAGTGAAATATTAATTGATTGTAACGCGTTTAATTGCATTTTTATTTGTAAATACAAATATAAAGGTAAACTGTCCATTACAGTTAGATTTGTAATGAAGCGTAAAGTATGCCATTTATCCTCACTCACAATAAAAATTTTGACAAGATTTAAGTACAACATTATTGTGTAATTTTATTCAAAGGGGATCCATTGTATGAAAATGCATTTTTGTAATGAAAAATCACATTTCATTCTTTGTTTCTTGTCAAAACAGGAAATAACTTTTATCACGCATGATTCCTCATACCTGTCGAATTATGACAATTTCAACCGCAATATTGAAATAAATGTAAAACTTTCTTAAGGAAGTAATTATATAAAGCTATAAAAATGAGGATGCTGTTTGCAGCTACTACAGTAGCAATCTCATTGGCTTCATATGCGCTTTATTTCCTTTTGTCTTTCCACCTTCTCCTCTCTTCTTGTTCCTTGTTTGTTTCTATTTCTTCTCGTTTTTTCCAACTTTAATTTTTTTTTTCCAATTTATGCAATTTTTTTTTTAATTATAAGACTTAAATAGTCTATATAGAGGACGTGGCAAACGATATCAAATAGTCGAAATACAATGGCTTTCGCTATCATCCCTAAACCCAAATTTGACGAATTTTGAAGGTAATTTATTTTCCTAGGGACGTTCTCATTTAGCCGCAATGTATTCCCAAATTTTGAGTTATGATTTATGTCATTGCCATTTAGACATTCACCTGTACGCCGCAGCTTATTGGAACAGGACCTAATTGATAAAAAGTGAAAATATCATTTCAATAGATAACAGTATTTGAAATATGTAATCTCCAAATGTACAGTTTATTACAAATCACCACAGTAACGTTGTGTAATGACACTTCTATGAAAGCTCTCATTAATTTTTTCATATAAAACATTTTGAAGCTTTTGAAAAAGTGTGTCAAGTATTAATCAAATATTTTAATTTTGAATTAATGACAGGCTGAAGTCGGGTGTGTCCTAGTTTGACACAAATATGTACCGAAATTACTCCCGTTGTTCTATACTGTAATTCATTTTAAGAAACATCGAATTTATATAAGATAATGAATTAAATGAATACTGGGTTTCATTTTGGAATAGATTTAAAAAACAAAATTACATTAATTTTGCTTTTATAAAGGTATATATTTCATAAGTGTGACACAATGTCAATTTCATGTGGAGGTTTGCACATGTTACTTTTTTCAATTTCAGTCGCACGCGGTACTCACGCTCTGGAAAATTATATTTGGTTAAACACAGTTTATTAAACAGAAGCAGTCTTTGCTCGAAACATACCTAAAGTAACTGATTAGATTTTGCTCTATATACCACAGGATGTTAGAAATTGATTTTAAAGGCTGTATAAGGGATGACACTGCTTTTAGAGAAATAGGTTAAATGAAAACTTTTGATTTCTATTAGTTCTGTGGCAAATTTCGGAAATTCCAATTTTTAACAGTTGTTTTATAGTTTAGGATGCAAATTCGATTTGCATCGTCAAGGAATTCATACTATCGAGGAAGAAAGACGCGGGAAAGTGAGATGACCCGGTATCCGGGCCTGTACAACATGAAATTCGTATTTTCGTTGGGGCAAACGTAGTTTAACGGCTTTATCCGGGGTTGTGTCCAATGCCAGTGTAAATGCATAATCTGGAAGTTGCATGCAGTTCTGCCCACTCGTGAAATATTAAGAAAGACATGGAAAAGTGAGATTATTGATCTTGGATAGGGGGGCTGGACTTAAATTTCTATCAAAGATGTGTAACTCGGATAACTCGCCTGGTGCAAATGTATACATTAGCCTATCTACAGGCTAAAGAAAGAATAATTATATGAGGATATATGTGAAATATTAGACGACAGTTTCACTCTTAATTATTCATTTATAATATTACTATCAATAAATTAATCATTTTTAATAATGCATTCCGTGATTATCCCAAGTCCTCGATCACCCTAAATACACTAGATATGTTTTGCTGTTACTGTCAAAGTGCAATTTTTAATTCTAATCAGTTCTTAATCGAAAATATCAATTTTAAAAAATAACATGGCAGTATATAAAAGTGTTAACAGTACTGGCAACTTCCGAATTTAGTGTATGTTTACAAAGAATGCACTACGGCTTCGTTTCAGTAAATATTGACTCCGAGCATTGACCCTACAACACATGGCAGAAACTAGTCTCTACACAGACTATATAAATATGTCTCTAAAAATGTAAACTTGATTTGGGAGGATTTGGTACATGGTTCTCATATACTATATCGTATGACTAGGTAGAAACTTTTCCCCTTGGATGTAAAACGCTCGATTTTCATCTGCTATGTACATTGTATGACACCAAATTCCACGCTATCGTCTGCTTCAGGATTTAACCCCTCCTACCTGCCAGTCAAGAAAAATGTAGAAAACACACAATTAAATACTAAAACATCTGTTATAAAATATTTTTGAGCAATTACAAATTTTCAATTTTCAAGAAGTTTCGTTTTATTGATTATGCAGATTTCATTAAAAAAAAAAGATATTTTAATTATTCCAAATATTTCGGCGGATAGATTTTCTTTGATGATATATGCTATGTCTTATTTTAGTAACCAATCAGAGGAAGACTTCTTTAAAGGGGAAAGCTCCACGAGTGACACTAAAGAAAAAGTATTCATAAACACGATTCGTCGTCAGGGGGTTACTTTCACAACTTGATCAATAACTAAAGGTACTGAGGGATATTCTCCTGATATTGTAATGAAGTTTGACAATTTCATATAGAAATCAAAAATTATTAAATGAATAAAGAATTAAAGATCCACTGAAACTTGAGATTTATATATCAAATTCTCGTTTGTCTCTGATGGGTGAAAGCAACTAACTTTTTTACGTAATTTTTGCTCAAGCATTGTTGACAATTAACTAATTAATCGTAACTGAACTGGACAGGAGCTGTGGAACGTTACCCAGTTAACGCCGAACCAAACATAAAATAAGCGTAGTGAATACGTTATTACTTTGGCACATGACCTTACCAGGATTCCACATGGTTATTTAGTATAGTTTGGAGTAGACCCCGGAGCTGTTTCATACCAAAACTATTCCAGGCGTTCGCCCCCGTTGCATCTTGTTTTACGCTGAGTCGTAGTTTCCGTCTAATTGATTACTCACTATAAATATAAGGTGTATCACAGTGGAAAAAACATTTTATGTAAACATAACGAGAGGAAGAGTGGTCTAGCAGATTTTATTTTGGTTACAACGTCAACGACACCAAGGGCATTTCGGAAGTATTATTCGAGAAAAGTGTTAAGACAAATCATTATTTAAAATATTTTCAAAAACTGTGATATTTCCTAAAGTTAAGTTACCATGGAGAAATATATATTACACAGAGTATTGTTCGGACTATTTATGATTATGGTAAGTTTATTTTCATTTTTTTTTATGAACAATGTTAGAATTATTATATGTAACTTAGTTAATTTCGTAAGGTGATTTTTACTAGTTTGTAAAATTTGAACATTTTGCAAGACACCTGTTTATATGACAACACTATGGTATGGAACTGCATGTATAATATACAGTATATTCAATAATTCTTTATAACAGACGACTGTTATGGGTTTAGCATTATAATCGGTGGTGACGTTCAGTTTATTACCTGGTGTTGCACAAAGTCGAAATGAAAGTTTAGCTTTTAAAGCTGTTTTACCTTTGGAATTAGACAGGGGGTTATATTTGCCGAACTTATTATTTGGTGACAGACCTGTTTAAAAAATAAAATCTTAAATTGAGTGTAAACATTTAGACAGTCTGATGATATCAACTGTAACGAGTAATCCGTTCATTTATCAGCCCAATATCAGACACATTTAGTTCAAACTCCTTCCCAGGACAAGTACGGAAACAATAGATTACACTACAATACAAAATTTGACATATGTGTATGACATTAATGGACAGTAATGAAGCGTGCACCTGCAATGTTAATTATATTTTCATAACTAAAATAACTTTCTTAACCTGACAGATACTCGTCTTCTGGAAGAATCGTTTTTATGGCGAAAATCCCACTGTTACTCTTCACTCTATTTTTACGTGAAAGACCATAAAAATAGTTTTTTATGTCTATTTGATGTATATGCCAATATCCTGTTACATACCAGGCATTGCATAAGGTTATAGTGTTATTTATGCAAAAGAAACGTATTGAACCCGTAAACCACTTAAAAGTCAGCTTAATTAATGACAAAATTATATATTTATCTATATCTTGCAATTCTGTTAATTTCGAACTGTCATGTTTGCCATCTTTCCCTATCTAATAAAACTTAAATGTTACCAAATTCTTATGTTTTGTTTTGTAGGTGCAACAAGTAACAGTAATAGAGCTTGGTAAGATATATATTTTTATCAACATCTATAATTAAAAAAGTGTTAGGAATTTTTGTGGTGTTACATTCCATTACATAAGCACGTGGTTTCCATTGGCAAAACATTTGGTTTTTAATGAACCGATAACTGTAAAACCTCGGTGTAAAACACTTGTTGAAGAAAAAAGGTATTTATTCTATGCACATAAAATTCCTTCCACCTGTATTCGTGTCTAAGCAAAATCTTAGTTTTCGTTTGCCTGTGACCTTTTTATCAATTCAAAATGCACTTTTGTTTAGCTTTACATGATAGATAAAAGCTTGGGCAATGATATCAAAACTTATCAGCCATGTAATGTACTATATTATAATATCTTCCATTAACATTCTGTAAAAAGCGTAAAGGATGAAAAAGATTGAAGATAAGTATTTAATGCAATATTTAAACATACACCTGTGTCCCACTATCGTATGTTACCGCCCTGAATGACCATATTGAATGTTCTGTCTGTTTTTATAAACAAGCAGCAAAGTAAATATCGGCTAAAAATGTCTGTCCGATCCAATTAAAAGCAAACTTAAAGTAATTATATATTAGTTTCATTGAAATGAAAGTATAATTCTTATAAAATTTGACGTTTTTTTGTATTTTTGGTTATCAGAAAGACAGTTTAACATTTCAGACTTGTATTGTCCACGTATCAATCGATGTTCATGTAGCTGGTCGTAAAGATCAAACTGCAAACCTTTTAAAGTACACAAGTTTGCTGTGAACATAAATACATACTGAAAAGATCAAGTATTGGCGTTAGTATTCTTGGCCCGAATTCTATGAACCAGGGATATTGTTTATCCTAGAAATGCCTACTAACCAGCATTAAAAATAACGACACGGACCTTGACAGTGCCATTTTGGCCTTCAGACCCAGACAGGCTCTGTTACTATAATAAAATTAACTCAAAATGAGAGTTAAATAGAAAAACATAAAATGTTTAAAGATATCTTATTTTATCATGAAGGACATAAAATAATTTTATAGACTAAGAATTGAAAATGTGGCAGTAAAAAATTTAATTTAAGTAATGTGTGATGTTTGCTACCCCTGGTGGTGTTTATACACAAATGAAAATATTTGTAAAAGTGTTTCTGGTATGTTTAAGATAAAGCTAAACTCGTGTTTTTCCGTAGCGGTACTGATGAAACTTGCATATTAAGTTTGATAAACAAATTCCAATGACAGCAGGTTTTTATGAGGACAATGCGGGACAATGCCGTGCACCCGTTTATTTACCGGTACTTAGTTGACACTTACAAATACCTTCATCTGTTTAATTTGACAAGTGTTTGCCATAACTTAAGAAGACTTGATTTGTAAAAAACGACTTGTCCCCTGAGGGAAATAAGTTAGACACCTACATACTTCAGTAGATTCATTTTGACTTTTTAATGGCTGGTGTTGGTTTAATGTTTGTATGAACTATTTACTGTCACTACAGGTGTTTGGTTGTTTTGGCATCCGTACAGAAACATAAACTTTAACTCCTTTTAATATTATCAAAATATTTTAACGTCGCTCAAACTTTAAATCAATAAGGTGCTTCTTCTGTTCACGTCATCGTGACATTGGAATGTGATTGCTTCGAAAAGATTAAATATAGCATATAAAATGTAAATGATGCGAGAGACGTTATATGTAAAATGACTCCATAATATTTTCATAACAATACATTTTGTACACAATATCAGACTAATAGCAGTATTCAGAAGCCTGTATAATTGTAAATCAAGAAACTGGTTTCTATGCAATGCTGTAGTGCAGTTGCGTATGATGAAGAAATCCATTCTCAAGTTTCTGTCAGGGTAAAATAGAAGTCTTAAAAACGAGCTCAAATTACCAAAAATATATACCCCGGTAGCTCATACAGGTTCTTGTATACTTCTTTGAATAAGATGCGAAATGACAGGTGTTGATGATAAGTTAAAAAAATCTGTTATCAGTTGACTTCCTGTTGAGTTTTAGAATTCATTCATAAATTTAATAAAAAACAAAAGTAACATTTTCTTTTACTTACCAATTCAATTATTTACTTAAAGTGACACACGTTTTCAAAATGAATAACCTTGCATTTTATAATTCGAATAACCGGTTACATGGAGACCTCCCCAGCTTCTAAGTTTATTTATTAACTTTTGCGAATAAAACTTATTTAATTTACTAAGATTGAGTTTTACAATTTTTTTTGTAACGAGTAAATGTGACAGGCGTGGCAAAAATAGTAGAGGATGTGATTTTGATAAATAAGGTGTGAAAATTTGTTAGTGTTAATAATAAAAGAAACTTTTTACACACGCAACAGGTGGTTGAGACGACTGTTACATTACCCTATCTTAAATATTTGAGATGTACAAGCCAAGTATTTATTAATTTAAATGAATCCAGACTCTATTGTTAATGAAAAAATAATAATTTTAAAAGGCGTGCCAAAAATGTAAGGGACATTGATAAAATAAAGTGGACACACGTGTTATCATTTCTTAAAACATTGTTTTACAAAAAAAAGGTTATTGATTGATGAATTATCCCATTTATATATTAGTGAACGGACGATGTATTTATTTAGTTATTAATTAAGCCGGGTTACATTTTTGTGGCCTAATATCAAAAACTGCATGCATTGCATAGCAACAAGCATAAACGAATTTTTGATAATTAAATTTTCTTTGCGGTATAAACTTCTAAATATAAACACCCATTAATCTGAAATCTAGCCAGCCGTCTATTTTATTACCACCAAATTGTGTGGTTATAATTTTGTCCTTTAAGGTACCTGTGTTTAAAAACGTTCAGTTTATATCTATTGAAACAGTATCAACATATTTCGCTGTATTACTTCATAGAGTCAAATTCGAAAATAATTAATATAAATTTGAAATTATAATATTTAATTACCACTTTGTACCACTTATTGCCCATTCGTTTATTTTGTTATATCGGAAGCGGTGATAACTCCTTCAGTTTACAATGGAAAATGATATTCATTTAGTAAGGTGATATTTATTACTTTTAAGGTGATTTAACTTTATTTAACATATTTCAACTTGAACAGACTTCACAACGGGTCAAAGGAGGAGAAAATTAATGCTTCAGTTACTGAGTATTGGTATAGGATAAACGCTTGATACTAACATAATTAATACAACGGGTCAGAGGATTAGAAAATTAATGTTTTATAGTGCCGGTATAAGGTAAACCATTGATACTGTACTGACAATAAAAATAAGTCATTGCAAATATAAAAGAATGGCTGCAGGCATCACTTTTTAGGGTACATTATGTAAAAAATCTAAAACTATTCATCATGAATTGAATACTTCGGCATTGGCATTGGCGCGTTGTGTTTGATAACATTAATTATAAACATACTAGCACATAAACTGGACATATTAAATTATCGTTGAGTTATTTGAATAACCGTTTTAAAACAATCATTAGGTAATCCATTCCCAGGAGCTCGTTCATTTTGTCACCTGTAACAAGTCATTAATATTTCCTTACGCGTTAAGATAATAGTTCGTGATGATCCAAAATATAAAATACATGCGCGTCGTCACCACTCTGCTCTGTTTGTATTCTTCCCAGACAGACTTAATGGAGAATGTCAAGTTAAATAACCGCAGGAATAAAACCAGTGTTTGATAGTCAAACTCGACAGGTTATAATTGAATTACAAAAAAATTTACCCCCACCTGTTTTATTAAAATTGGCATAGGTCGTGGCCTTATAATAATACATGGTAATCAAGCCGGAAAGAATGTATTATACTGATTAGGCCCATCGTAGACAGGTGTATGGATTAAATTTACCGAAGTATTTCGTGAAGAAAAATTGCGTCCTCGGTATTTTAGTTTATACATTCCATATTTTTGTACTTGTTGTTAGATCCAGTATCTTTATCTATAGTCCGACAGAGAAAGATACCCGTTTAAAGAAAAATCATATATTATCAACACTAAATACTAAAATAAATATTTGTTCTGAATTTAAGTTACTAGAATAATCTTCTTTGTAGCTCCTTACACCACAACGGAAGCAACAGCGAGATGTGTCGGAAAGCCGGCAGATGTCGTATTCGCCTTAGACAGTTCAAGCAGTGTCTTCCCAAAGGATTTCCTCAAACAGTTGAACTTCGTTAAAAGTGTCATAGATGTGTTTCCAATCGCACAAGACAAGATAAGAGTTGGTGTATTATCATTCAGCAATGTCCCTCAGCCTCAATTCGGACTGACTGAATATAACAATAAGGATGACATATTAGCGGCCGTTGGTCGAATTAGCCAATCTGGCGGTGATACGGGAACCGATAGAGCTATTACGTTTATGAAAGATACGTATTTCGCCAAATCTCGCCTTGATGTGCCAAAAATCGGCATAGTCATCACTGATGGAGAGTCCGACAGCCCGATGTTGACTGCTGAAGCTGCAAAAGAAGCACGCAAAGCTGGTATACATTTGTTTGCTATTGGTGTTGGCGAAAATGTCATCTTTTCAGAACTTAAGGTTGGTACCCTTTACTTATAGTGCAGTTGTTATGTTGCATTATCGACATTCCCTTCACCAATTATTATTGTCATGCAGCGAATTTATGTTTGTTAGTTTCTTCCGCATCATTCTTAACTGACTGGACATGTTTTGATCAATGTACACCAGAAATGTTGTTGTCGGTCCGAGTGGTGACATAGAAGTGTGCAGTTTTAATTTACTATAACATATTTTAACTCGATATATCATAAATTTCATTTTTTATAGGCAATTGCTAAGGAGAGGAATGTTTACATGGTCGACAACTTTGCTGAACTTGAACAGAAAGTGAAAGACGATCTAGCCATCAAAACATGTGAAGGTACATGTCTTTAAACAATGGCAAATTAAAATCAATTGCTTACTACAGTAACATTTTCAACAGTTTAGAGCGATTTAACCATGCATATAGGTTTCCCGTTTTACTGCTGTTTGGTCTTAGGATTGCAGTATCACTGAATGATGTATCTTGTGATAATAAACTCCGACTCAATATTCCAACTTATGAAAGCCAAAATATTTAGTAGCACTTCAGTAACTCATTTTTCGTTTATTTTCCAGTGAAAAACGTAGTGAACGAAGAAGTGACGCTTACGCCTCTTCCAGCAATACGAACAAACCCTCCTGAAGAAAAGACTGTCTACATCCCTCCACCTGTCAGAACAGAACATCCTGATGAAGTGAATATCTTTTTCCCTCCGCCTGTGAGAGTAGTACGTCCTGATGAAAATAATGTCATTATTACTCCTGCCAAAGAGGAATTTGTATATCCACCGGAAGATAATTTACCACCACCCGTTCGCTCTTGGAGAAAGAAACGTCCACCTACAATCATTACAGTGGAAGGTAAGTTGATTGTTTAATTGCACTGCAAACCGAGAACAAAGCTGACTATAACTCAGTTTAATATATTAGTCATGCGAAGGCACTTTTAAGTAACATTTTTATGACCCTTTTTTAATTAAAACTCTCTTAAGATATCACTACTTTGTGTTGAGTAGCTAGCACAAGCGCAGACATTGTATTTGATTTGATTTGTTTTTCAGAGGCATGCCAGAAGACTCCTGCTGATTTAGTGTTCGTTCTGGACTCTTCGACCTCCATTTGGGGACCTGACTTCCGTCGTCAAAGACAGTTTCTTCATGACATGGTGAACATTTTCCACATCTCAGAAAATCTCACACAAGTTGGTGTGTTAACATTCAGTGATAAAGTACATAATTTGTTCCATCTGAATACTTATTCCGAAAAAGAGCAACTGCTGGATGCTGTCGATGGTATGCAACAAATCTTCGGAGGCACTAACACAGCTGCGGCCATCAAGTATATGCGTGAGGTGTCGTTTCGTCCAGGGAACGGTGTCAGAGATAATGTCCGCCACATTGGCGTCATATTGACTGATGGTAAATCTTGGAACAAGGAAGCAACTGTGAAACAAGCTGAATTAGCGAGAAAAGCTGGAATCCATCTTTTTGCTGTTGGTATTGGAATGTTTGTGGACGAAGAAGAAGTCAGACAAATAGCAAGCCCTGCTACAACTCCTGGAGAAGAAAACCATTTTCGCCTTAAGAACTTTAAAGCCCTTGACAAGGCGTTTAGAGAAACATTGGCCATCAAGACATGTATAAGTAAGTAACCTATCGAATTTAGAATTCATAATCTTATTCTAGCAATATAATTTTTCAAATGCAGAATACACAGACATGTGCCTGAAATTCAGTAATAAAACATATGTTGTTGTTTTTATAGATACGGAAATTTTGGCACCAGCTCAGGAGTATTTTGCTTGTGCCGAACGTTCGCCTACTGATGTCATGTTTATTCTCGATCCAACCAACGCAGGTGCACGAGATCACAAGAAAACGTACAGTTTCATGAAAGAACTTGTAGTTGAAATGGAAGTGTCTTCGGAAACCGTTAAATTTGGTATGATTCCCAAGCATTGTACAGCTATGCAGGGATTCCATTTCGGTAAATACGAAAACAGCGAAAAATTTATTGAAGACGCGGACAATTTCCATTACCCAAGTCCCACTCATCTTTTGAAAACGTTATGGGAACGCTCTTTTACGAAAGGATTTGGTGCAAGAGAGGATTCAAGAAAAATGGCCGTTTTAGTCTTAAACAGTCGTATAGATGATTTACTGAAATTGCAGAGACAAGCTCAAAAATTAAAAGCAAATAATATCGATATGTTTGTCATTGGCATTGGCGACGAAGTAAATGACGTAGAAATGCGAATGATTGCGTCATCACCACATCATGTAAAAAGATTATCAAGTTATGATGAATTAGCTACATTAAAGGAGCATTTATTGAACAATATTTGTGGCGAGGTCGACTTTAATTTTAGCAGCAATGAGATTTATAGTTACGAATAGTAAAGCACTTGTACGTTTATGTTACTACCCACTCTTTTAAACCTCGACAATGGCCTTATGTATGCTTACACAGACGTATGTAATATAAAACATGCCACTGCACTCTCCAGTTTTCTTGCCCTGCTTTAGATAATCCTTAGAACAGGCAAGAAAGCGCAACCTGCGAATATACCTGTAATTGACTTTTAGCATTATATGAATCTCAAGAATGAGTTTAGCATTTATAATAATTACAATATGTATTACAGTCATGTACTAAATTATTGAGGGGTACAAATTGCAAGAAAGAAGAAAATTTGCATATTCTTAAATCTGACGGAATGAATATCTAATGAGGTTTGTGCATGAGGAGACTATGTATATTTGAGTGAATAGAATTATGATGGGCTTTTTAAAAATTATTTTGCATAATGACAGAATCAAATACCGCTGATGGAAATATCTTTGAGACATGCTGGTTTGCATATGACGTGCTTTTTTAGAATCGAGATATTTTATACATAGCGATATGCAGTAGAATATGGCATCAAGATTGTGAGAACGTTATCCGAAATTCGGTGGTTTTTGTACATTCCATTTCTCCCACGTTTGTAAAGTCATCTTTTGGAAATGTCGAAAATAAGAATATTGTTGCTTCCTGATAATTGGCCAGTCTGAATAAATTCCTCCGCTAGTTATTTCTTCCTTGACGGAAGAGGGGAACACTAACTAATGGATTTATTCAGACTGGTCTATGATATACCCGAGTCGAATTTTAGCACGTTCATTATGTATTATTGGCTTATAATGTGTGCATAGTTCACACTTCAGTGTAAAGTTGCTTGCGCAGCGAATGTTTATATGATTGTGTATTGCCAAATTAATGTTTTGCACCGTAAAGAAAATTTTGTATATTTTTGGAGAACTTGTTCATTTTACACACACGTTTTTAATAGCGCAAAAAGTTATATAACAAAGCATACTGTTAAAAATGCTTTTAATAATGCTTTTCAGTTAAGCTGTTTGCGACTAACGAGAGATATTTAAGAGTTTTAGTAGAACTCAGTGTTTCATTCAAATGCTGACAGTGGATAACAAGGAGTTGTTGCAGCCAGTAGGTGTGAGTACAGACCAGTTGAAAATTGTGAAATGGGATGTTTTGTAAAAATGATTTTAGATATTGCTTGGTATCTGTAGCAATAACTATGTATGGAATCGTGATTCAAAGATTTTGAAGTCACGTGTGAGGGTTGTTACACGACCGCCTAATAAAATAATCAAATTAGATGAAGATGTTTTTCGTTGTGTTAGCGTGTACAGAATAAAAACTGTTTACACCAAGCAGATATTAATAATTCACTATAGCCTGTTACGTATTAATGTTTTGTATATATAACTTATTTATTTTATATTTGTACTATGATGAACACTGCTAAAGATATCAGTTACTATAAAATAAACATTTCTAATTAAAAGGTTGTTTTAATTTTACTTTCGAAATCGCAACCTGTGTGCAGTTTAATATATGGTAAGTAGTCACATGAAGGTTGACTCTGGCACCTTGCAGACTACTTAGTCTTTGAAGTCACGTGTAACAACATTCGTCACAAAGAAATAATCTAATATGTCATATATTGCTTATGTTCATCACTGTTGCCGATCGTGCTTTTCCATTATTTATTGGTGACAGGTTATATTTCATAACAACAGAGCAATTCAAAACAAGTTGAAGCTGAAAATCCTTACTCCACAACTAATAATACTAGTACTCGAGCCGGCACTTGCTCATATCCACAAAATTCCATTACAATTGCTGCTAACGACTCGTTGATAAAAATGATGAAGTGAGGCGGACGCTTTAATTATTAAAACGCCGTTAACTAGGATAACGGGGAATTTATAAATGCAGTATTTGGTTGAATATCTTTTCGAGAAATATTATTTATAAAGATTTAAAAAAGTAAATGCGTCCATATAATGTTTTGCAAATTAATTTTTATATTTTATCAATATGTTGTTTGACAAGTGGCACTATTAAATTTTGTAAAACATTATAATTAATTGCTTGTTTTTAAAATATGTATAATTTTCGCCAAAAACGCAAACAGTTATTTTTATCGAGTTGCACTAGATAGTACGTCTGGCAATACTCATCCTGCATTAAATACTCCCTCGCACTGAGGTAATATAATAGCTGTTTTTAGCTACAATGGCTCACTTTTCTAAATTGCTTCCACGTGTTTCTTCCCGTTTTGCACAGATAAACAGTCTGTTAATGAAATTTATCTTAAACCCTGTACAGGATAATTTTAATATCCGGTAGAGACAAAAAATAGCACAACTCTAATTACAAGGAATTTGAAATATGGCCACCTGTATAAAATAATTAAAATTGACATTCGTGGATATCCAGATGGTATTGTTTCATGTCAAATGGGAAAAATGTACTTTTATTCGAAGCTTTTTTATTGAATAATTGAGGCCACTACAAGAAAATATTACCCCACACAAAAAAGTTAGTTTCTTTTCTTCATAAACGTATCTTAAATAATCCTGCCTAACAATATTTAGGGTTGCTCCTATAAGGGAGCAAGCCTATTGGTTTTGTATGATTTCTTTCTTCTTCTTCTTCTTCTTTTTCTTTTTCTTTTTCTTCCAATTTTCAGCAAGCTATATCTCGAAGATGGTTACAGCTAGGAACTTGATACTTGATGGATGACATCTCTGGGGTAGGCCATTGTTGACCTTGAGGTCAAAAGGTCATTTGAAGGTCAAATTTTGAAAAAAATCAAAATGTTCTAAAATGACTGTATTGAGTTACAACGAAGTATTTTAGGTGATCTTTGAGAAGATTTCGGTACTAAAGGGTTTTGTTTTTATTTTTGTGGCATCTTTTCAATTAATTTATTGATCGTCCAAAATTCACTAAGCCATATCCCCGGGGCCATATCTCGAAGTCTGTTGTAGTTAAGAACATGATATTTGAGGTTTGACATTCCCAGCGTAGGCCATTGCTGACCTTGGTGTCAAAAGGTCATTTATGGGTCAAAGGTCAAAATTCTAAAAATATGTTGAAAGGTAGTAATTGGAGGTAATTTAACGGTCATAAAAGCCAATACGAGCAACCCTGCCTTTGCTAAAAGGCTGTCTAGTTGTAATTGAGTCCAATCCTTTTAAATAATCCTGCCTAAGCTCCACCTGGTGATTACTTTTTACAATTATATTATTATTTTCTGGCGATATTTCTGGTGTTCAAGCGAGCAAGGTTTAGAAACAAGTCTCAGAAAGCACAAATCCACAATCTTGAGTGGATTATCCAGCAGTCACATATACCGTGCAGTTTTTCACGGACACCGTAGGCACCAAACACTAATCATTCATGAACCAAGGCAAACCCGGGGGGACAAACCCCGGGGGCAAACCATACCCGTCCTACAAAAACAACAGGAGAATGCTTGTTCCTATGTCAATGTTAATGGGGCATGATGGGAAATAAACCCTTGCGCGTATAATTTCGCGCAGTTTCTATGACGACAACGCCATATTACTTCCGGAAAAGCATAGGGTCGAACATTTGTAAATGCTTTGCTTGGTTTATTCAAATATCTCAATTCTTAGACCAGTTTAAATTATACATTTAAATTTAACCATGAGCTCCTTAAACCAAGGAAGAAATGAGATCAGAGTGAATAATTCCAAAGCAAAATGTTTATTGGAAAATTGGAATGAAGAGGTAGGACATTTAATGATTTATATATATATGGATGTCTACTATATATCGACTATTGTAAATTTTGTCTCGCACTTTTTCTTTCTAATAAATACTGAACATGACGGTGATGTGAACATGTCATAGCTGGTTTCCGTCACGCTGGGTCGGGGAATTAGATATGTATTCAGTGTGGATTTAAAAGCGTTCGCGTTGTACAAGGTGCTATAAGATGTATTTTGATTTGGTTTAAAGTTCGGAGCATAAAACATGTCTTCCATGATCGATCAGTTGTTTAATATATTATTTCGCTGGTTATTGACCAGATTTCTGACAGCGCTGTGAACACAGGAAAGTTTTTGACATGGACAACATTTTGGATTCAAAAAAAATATAAAGAAGAATAAAAAAAGTAAAAATGTAGTGTTCATAGAAGAATTTGAAAAAAAATGATGAAAACCGGGATTGAGCCACCTTTAACTAGTTTAAGCCTAAAGCTCTCCCAGCTAAGCTATTTCTCCTGTTACTTTGTATGTTATCAATCATATTAGTCTCAGTATATTGTAACCGTTGTAACATAGCTGCAACGAAGTTTCGCCAGCTGTCTTATCCTTTGGATTGGGTCCTAAATTTTACATACCATGACCACAGTATATTATTAAAACATGTGTGAAGTAGGAGCTGCGTGTATATGTAAAAAACATGAATTCAGTATATTATTTTTGGTAACCAAAAATACTTTGATTTGCTGCTTTCAGTCACACGTACAGCAGCACACCTTTCTTTGCTTTCCACCGTCACTCGGTAAGCGCAATTGCAACGCAAGAAAATGTTGATGGCGCCACAATGTGGCATGCTTATGTGATGGGATCAGTACTAACAATGCTTTCCAGGGTCCAGTATGAACAATGTAGGATCATATCACACAATCCTTTGCATGATTCTGTATGAACTATCCAAAAAAACATTGTCGGTACTGAATTGCCCAAAGGATCGTGTGAATTGAAAAACTGGTGTACATAACAACTGTATTGTTTCCAACTTGAGGTTTGAAGCCATAATTATTCATTTTGTGTATTTGTGATTTTTATCAATAAAGAATCAATGGCTATTATTTTTGTATTTTAACTATTTTAGAGAGCAGTTGCTGATTTTGATCAAGGTAAACTAGGTGGTAACATCACAAGTTCAGCTCAGATATTTAAAGATGGTCACAAGGGTGTGTTGACTACAGATTTAGATGCAAAGGCTTCTAACTTAACTACTGTTAGAGCTGTATACACACCACCAGAAAAATGCCCTGTTAGAACAGTAGGTAGGTAGAGACAAAATAATGCCTTCTCAAACTCTAATGCTATGGGTGGTAGACAATTGAAAAATACCTTGGATTTAAGTTGCACAGACATATAAATGGCATTTTTCAACAAAAGTAGGTGGAAGTTGAAAATTCAAAATTAGCCATTCACTGATCCGAAACAATTCTTAGTATAGACATACGACTAAAGTTTCAAAATAACTTGTATAGGTACATTTTGTACTTCTAGTAAGTGTGCACAAGCAAAGGTTTAAAAATTACATCCATTTAGGTACATTTTACCTGTCAAAAACCAGTTTGCTTAAATATTGAATGCTGATAAAATTCAAGTTATATTACTTAATTACCAAGATTGACACTATATGCATGGTATTGTGAGTACAAGCTATGTTTAAGTTTAAATAACTGTTATTCAAGACTGTATCCCTTAGAATAACTCATGCAACTATACTTATATTGTGTAACTGGTATTCTAATAATTTTTTTGTTTTGTAGGGTCTAAACGAGAAATCATGGAACAGCTTTTACTACAAAAAGTGGCGTGAGTGTTTTTGTGTTTTTATAACAAGTATTTTGAAAACAGTTTTTGTTAAAAAGTTTGTAATGTAACTGGTAAATATGTTGAGCAATATGTTTAGGACACTGTCATGGTAACTGCATACCATGCCAATTAGTACCTTCCGATGCTTGCGAAAAAGATGAATCTAGTCTGGAAACTACATTAAGGAAGATTCCTAGAAATACTGTCTGGACAGACAAGACGGTATGGCGTGAACATGATTTTAAGATTTAATGATTATAATTTCAGACAAGAGGTACATGACGAAATTAATCCACCACCAGAACCAGTAGATTTTACATCAACAAAAATGGCTGATTTTGATAAACCAGATTTTGTCTCTGTTGACCCTAAACCAACAAGAGTGAGTATTAGAGAAGGCTATATTACGAATGGGGATCTGGATTGTGTCCTCCATTTTAACTGTGACTATTATTACTAACTAAGTCATAGGCTAGTAGTACTAGATTATATTTCCCACCTTTGAAATAACTTTACTGAATAATTCTTATGTCCACTGAGTTCTCCACAAATATAATATACATATTCATGGACCCTCTACTAAATATAGGTACCCAGAAACAGATAAATATTAGACACCTTATTTATGTACTTTTAGATTCTACCAGTTAGAAGCTAGATTTGGTAATTGATATACTATTTTGTGAAATACACTATCCAGTTGCATGGTCCAGTTTTTATAGCAAATTACAATTTTATGCTGTTGATTTTCTAAAATGCATTTTGATATTGATGTAATTGTTGGTTTTGATATATTTATTTGATTTAGTATTTGCCTGTTATTTTCCTGAAGGTAATGGGGTGATAGTAGAAATAACCCTAAATATGGTAAAAGTTAATTAGCTGTATTTTATGAACTTTTTTTGCTAACATTAAGTTGATATATAGGATTTCTTACATACTTCTTAGCGTAACAAAAATTCAAATATCATTTCAGCCACATGATATAAAAAATGAACAACCTGTGACATTTTGGACAGAACACAGAGCGAAAATACATGTAAGTCCTAATACTAGCAAATTATATATTTTCATTCTGTTTAAATACAAGTGAGTGCTTTTCTCTGTGTATGTAGACACAAAACTGAGCAAAGAACTAGGTGGCAATCTGATTGATTTTGTGATGTCTACCATCAGGTGATGGTGCAGATTCACCCCTGTTAACAGGATATCCCAAAACTATTTAGACAAAACTTGGTAGATGGGTCAAGTGTATCACCATTACACATTAGTTAAATGTTGGTGAAGATCTGGATCCAGTTCTGGATACTATGATTGTTTAAGTAATTCTTCACCATTGACTAGGTTGATGAAAAAGTGTTAATTGTATGTTGACCTATGGTGTTAATGATTCAATGATTCCATGTACAGTTCCTAGTCTGCAACAGCCATTTTCTGGAATATTTTTCTTATGTTTAGTTATATTTTATAAAATACTAGTAGTTTGCATAAAGACTGTTATTCTAATAAAAAATATTTTTTACAGGGAGTTTCACAGATTCGACAAGGCGCTTTAGACACACCATTCCGTAAGAATGATGCATTTAGTAAACCAATTGATGAATACTTGAATGAAACCGTGCCACATGATCAAGAGAATTATCCAAAAATGTAATTGGAAACTTATTCTAAATCACAAAGAGACATTTGAACTCAAACCTATAAATCTGCAATATATTGATATTGACACCAGGTGGCGATAATAACTAGAGGGTCTACAGATGCATGTAGTAACACCTCAAGTGATAATGTTAATACTGTCTTATGTATAATGTACGTGAATAAATATATTTTTGTTTAGCACAGCATGTAATTTCCCCTTTTTACATACTTTATTACTTGCATGAACGTCTCTTTCTACACTACACTAAGGAATAATCTTCTCCGTCTCTAATCATCTAAAATATATACTATGCATTTCATTCTTTGTAATCAACGTTCGCACATGCATATACGCGTGTGCTGAGTTTTCGTGTTATCACTTTAGATACAGTTGAATGATATCCCGGGAATGAGCATTGTGTGATTGTAATCTTCAAATTCTTAGGCTTATATAAAACGTTATATAAAAAAATATAAAATATATTGTTACTAATGAATCATATTTCTCATAAAAATATATCTACATAAAAGACCGCACTGAAACGATATGACGCGTGCACCCGGGGAGAGTACTCAAGGTTTTTTTGACTACAGGGATGTGCCGCGGAACCCAATCCAAAATTTTAGCTTGTGGTAGCAAACCCAATCCAAATTTTT